>KE507823.1:28668-45046 GCA_000441515.1 Elaeis oleifera
TCATAGGTCCTCGATGATGAGTGGAGGGAGATGCGAGCAGCATTGAGGAAGAGGGGTGGATGGTGGGTTGGACAACTGATTTTGTGTGATTTTTTTTAGGAATAATTTATTTAAATTTTATTGTAATATTTTCAAAAAATGATAATCTGGATAGTCATCCTTCCTCAAAACTATGTAGATTGTTTCATAGAAGGCAATATAGATGGTCAAAACTTGCCATTCAAAAAACATACCAAAATAGCAATTCCAGATAGACTGCTAGCTTGCAACGCATTCTGTCAATATAAATAAATAATAGAGATGTTAATACTTAACTGTTTAACCTGCATAACTTGTTTCAATCCATTGATTATCTGTTTCATAAAATGATCAGGTTTAGATCTGTATTTTGGCCATCTAATAAATGATTAGGTTTGGGATGATAGAGCAGTTTCATGAAAGATCAGGTTTGGATGATAAAACTTTGATCTATCGTACGTCCGACCCAATCCATATCATGGCCGCTCCGACTGCCACCTTTAATCAATAATGGTGAAGACAGCTTGTAAGTTCGTAAGGCTTGCTAATTTTGTGAAGCAACTCTCTCCTTAATTTCACGCATTGTCGGCAAGTGGTGTTTATTTTGCCCCGTTTTTTATTTCTTTTGGGTAAAGACACCCACTTTATTTGTACTGTGACTCCATCAGATGACGAACCTCATACGGTGGAGGTGAGTTTGTAGCGCCGATAAATCATCCACCGCCATTTATCGTCTTGTACAAAATTTCTCCTGGTATGTTTGCTTGGCGTTGCACCGAAAGATTTTGAACAACGAAAGACGACCTTTCAACCACAGAATGATCATGGTAGAATTTACAAGCGGGATTATCCGCTTATCCGCTTAGATGATTGATCCCCTTTTAAGAGTTTGCAATCACCAATTATTTGCAGAGGGAAAATATAAATATATAATGTTACATACGTTTCTCCATTCAAATTTTATAATTCCACCTTGCTGATGGCAAAGCTCAAAGATAAATTACTAAGAATTAAGATGAAGACAAATATTTTTTTAACAAAATCATATAATTAACATTTTCTACAGATCAGTTCTTTAATCAATTCTTTTATTAAGTGGTGCAATAAAAAGAATGCAAGGAGAACCCTAGTGTCAATCTTCAACAAATTTCCCCCGCAAACTGGGTTTTGACCTCGAGGGGAACTCTGGAATAAGAAACCTTCCAGGGAGAACAATTTGAACAGGAACGGAAACCATAAAATGAGGTCAGAGGCTAAGATATACACCAGCCGACTTCAACCTGAATCCACAGTCCAAATCAAATCAGAAGGCCTGCTTCCACCATGCTACGATGCTGGCAGAATGCAAGTGCAACTTAAATCCATACGTTATACAAGCTATCACCTCAGACGGATGATATTAGAATTCAGGATGGATATGCAACCTCTGGCTTCCATGGAACCCATCCATGTACAGAGCTACGGAAGAGTTGACTTCACCTTTGCAAGAGAATCATGAAACAGACATCAGTCAAACACAGCACCATTACGGATGCTACATAGCATAACCAAGCCCCTGTCTAATCCCACACGCTTAAATCACCACATACAGTATTACGTGAAAACAAGTGATCATTACAGATATGCAGCTTCAATGTAAAATGAATTTTATTGTAACTACTCTTCAAGGCACCAACAGAAGAACACAAGAAATGTGATTATTTGAATATAAGCAGTTCTCTTTGTTTGGTGCAGTTGTTCCTTGAGAAGGCATTAGAAATTCATCTTCACTGAACAAAATGCATTGGCAGGAGAACCAACCAGATGTAGTTCAGTTCAGTCCATCTACGGACCAATTAAAAATCAAAAGTAGCTTAAGGAAACATTTAGCTGAACTGCAAATTCCTTCATCACTTCAGCCTGTCTAAGAGCTTTGGTGCAACCTGTGTTTCAAAATCAAAAATAAATGGCGACTATAAATCTCGGATCTGCAACAAAAACTGACCAGCAGTATGAGAAGTATACTTACACAATTGTCAATGCATGACCAATAATCGAAGTATTGCCCGGTGCAATGCTTATGCCCAGTTTCATCTCCTTTTATTCTCTCCATGCATGCCTTCAGAAAATTGAAACAATCTCTTGTGTCAGAAGTTCTATGAAGTAGAAAGAATTCCCCTATAAGGCAAATATTTAAAGGCAAAAAGAATAACTGATTGAAAGAACTCAGCAATGGTTGCAAATTGTGTTATTACACTAACACATTGGACAACCAATGAAAAGCTATTCTTTTCTTATTGATAACATGAAAATGGCCATTTGTTTTTGAGGTCTGATTGGAAACAATTGATATTTTATTCACAAAATAAATCAGAGATAAATCAAGTCACCTAAGAGTGCCAGAAAAGTACAAGGCAGATAAGCAAATACGAACACTCATGTTTCAGTTTGTATTTGGTTAAGCCCTTCAAGTTTTGCTTTCAGTGCTCGAATCTTGAAATGTTATCTTAGAATAAATAGTAGAAATTAGGAAGAAATCAAGGAAAAAAAACCAAATAAATATTCACAACTAATAAATGGTTTTGGTGTTTTCTGGTTGAAGGCTTGAAACTGTTAAGAATTTAAAATCTATTAGAAATCAATGAACATTTTTTTATTTGGTTAAACCAATATAGCGATGTTGTTAAAAAAAGAAAGTACAAATCATTCAAATTAAAGTGTAGGATTTGATTACTTTGATAACAACCTACTTATCTAATAGCTACCATCACATAAGAATATAGAAGTAAGATGTACAAACATGAAATGGCCTATAGAGATGAGTTTGATATGATAATGCATTTTTATTGAGTACCAACTACTAAAATGTTCTCTGAAATCCTCTCAAAATATTGTATATTAGTGAACAAGAGTGTTTCAAATATAACTCATGCTAGATGCCGAGCACCAAACTACATAATATTGATGTACAAGGGTATACTGACTAAGGATTGATGCGATACATGCTCTATCAATCAAAGTCTGCCATGCCGCCCTGTCCTGAGCAATACAATACATGCTCTATCGAGCATGATCTGCCATACTGCCCCATATCACCCGATATGGGGCAATACCATAGCATACCGAGCTTGTACCAGTATGCTGTCCCATACCGCACCTATAAGGATCCATACTAGCGTGTATTTAGTCCCACATCAGTTATTGGCTAGAAAGACCATGGATACATATTCAGAGCCAAGAAACCCAAATAACACCTTCTAACTAGTTTTTTTGGATGAGGTCTTGAGTTATTACAAATGGTATCGAGCCGATGCCGCCTATAGCCTATGTGAACTAGAAGATACTGTAACACGGGTTTATTGGGACTGACCATAAACCAACTATAATATTTATGAATGGATACATGGACTTGACCCTTGGTCTAGTGAGGATACCAAGGCTTAAATGAGGGGAGTATGTGAGGATTCATGCGGGCATGTATTTAGTCCAACATTGGTTATTGGCTGAAAAGATCATGGGTAATTTAAAGCCAAGAAACCCAAATAACACCCTCCGACTAGTCTTTTTGGATGAGGTCCTGGGTTATTATAGTACCGAGACAGTGAACCTTGCTATTAAATATCGATGAGCATACAAAGGTAGGCTTGTATACTATTTCTACAGTCTTTTATTCTTGGTCATTTTCAAATTTATGCAATTTCTTTATGCAGGTTTTGCAGTTCAACCCAAACCACAAAACATTAATTTTGATTATAGGTTAATGCCCTAATGCATAAATATAATGGTCAAAAATATTTAGTTTTATTTGACAAAATCTCCTCCATTCTTTTGCAATTCACAAACTTCCACTAACTTTGAAGGAATAAGAAAGGGCAAAGAACATTTACCTAGTTAGAGTAATTTTCTAGCCCATTCCACTCTAATTTTTGAAGAAAAAGAGAAAAAGGGAAGAAAAGATTTATCTAGTTAGAAAACTTTTCTAGCCCCAAAAATCAAACCAAGCTTCAATCTTGTAGGCCAATCTCCCTAGGCAATCTTCGCTTCTTCTCTCCATTCATTCCCACCTTGAAATGGTGCAGAATAATTGCAAAAGAGGCTGTTCTATTCAACATGTAATGTAGGTTAATGGAAACCTTATAATCTATGGTTAATAAAGTAAATGAGATCATAGATTATAAGGTAGACCTTGTGAATGACCCCTCAGCAGTGACATCTTTCTTTCATCCAATAACAATTTCTTCTGTTCCTTTTGCCCTTTGGATCAGTAGAAGGTCGAATACACCATTGAAATAAAAAAGTCTAGGATATAAAAGGAAAGGAAAGACATCATATATCAAACAAGGGCAAGACAGGCGAAGCAAACAAAAGAAAGCCAAGGAATTGCAAAACGTAGTGGACAAGCACCAAGAAACAAACTAGTAATTACAACCTGACTGATCTAGCACCCATCTGCGGGTAGATGACCAATGGGTGAGCTCATGGCACATCAACCACAGCCTACTCCTCATGGCACTGCAAACAAATAAATCTCTTTCCCCTTGCTTTGGAAGTCATCACAAGCAAGACTACCAAGAAAACATTTTGATGCAAGAGTTATGAAGCTTCAAGTTGCTAGAATTTTATTTTATTTTCAAAGTATTGGCTTGTTCCCAATTCTCCTTTAGTTGCTAGCTTTGTTCAGTGGGTCAATATATTGTAGGGTATCGTTCATGGTAGTATTCATACTACAGTACTGAACAGTAATAACACCAATTAGGGTAGTTTGAGATTTCAAATAAGATAAAAAGGATAAGAAAAATTACAGAAACATCTCCTCAACTTTAGCTCCATTTCATTTAAACTCTTGTACTTTAAAAAATGTCAAACTAACAATTCTAGTTATCAATATATTCCGATGTGGTCTAGCCATTCATTTTACCAATAAATGGTGTTAGATTTCTATCTCAATGGATGAAAATGCCCCTTGTTCATCGATGGACTTGGAGGAGGAAGAGGATGAGAAGAAGTGAATGAGAAAAGATGGGGAGAAGGGTCACTGATAAGGAATGGATTAGAGGACAAGAAGGAGAAGAGGGTGGGAGGAAGGAGAGGAAGAAGAATAGGTTACCAGCGAGAAGGGACAGAGATAGAAGAAGCCATCATGAAGAGGATGGCTTATGGGCGATTTGAAGGTGGACAATACGGAGGCAAAATGGATGAGGAAGGGAAGGAGATGGAGGGAGCTACTATGGAGGAGGAGAAATAAGTAAGAAAAGGAGGGGAAGATTTTTGCCGGTGAGAAGGGTGGAGTAGAGGGGGGGCCATCTAAATGGGTAGGGCTCATGGATTGGTTTGGAGGAAAAAGAGAATGAGGAGGAGAAAGAGGATGAGGAGGAAGGGGAGGAGAGGAGAGGGGCCACCAGCAAGGAATGAGGTGGAGGACGAGGAGAAGAAGATAGGGAGGAAGAAGATGAGAAAAGCAAGAAGAGACGGAAGTAGAGGAGGCCGCCATGGAGAGGGATGGTTCATGGGCGGTGTTGTGGGAGGACGGCACCTTTAGTCCCACATCAGTTGTGAGTTAAGAGAAAATCTGACTTATATAAGATCGAACGTCTTTTAAAGGACAAAACCGTGCAGGCGAGTGTATGGGGGAGCATGCGAAGCAACCCCAAGCGAACTACCTCATGCAGACGATCGCAGAGAACCAATTCATCCCATCCATCCGAGTCACCAGCCATTGACCGCAACATTGGCACCCACCGTGGGGCCCGCCTCCTACCCATGCACACATTCTCCTTTGACTAAGGGGCTACTGTTGTAAGAGGACGACATCTTTAGTCCCACATCGGTTGAGTCAAGAGGGACTCTGGCTTATATAGGATCGAGGCCTTCTCTCCCCCCAGCAAGATGTCTTTTAAAAGGCAAAAACCCTGTAGAAAAGTGACAGACGAGTGTATGCAAAGCAATCCCCAAAGCTACTATTGTTGAAGGATGGCATCTTTAATCCCACATCGACTATGAGTTAAGAGGGACTCTGACTTATATAGGATTAAGACCTTCTCTCCCCTAGCAAGGCGCCTTTAAAGAGCAAAACCATGCGGGAGAGTGTATTGGGGAGTGTATACAAAGCAGCCCCAAAGCGGACAATACATCGCCAGATGAGTACAGAGAACCGATCCATCCCATCCATCTGAGCCACGAGCCCTTGACCGCAATAGGCGGCTCGAAGGAGGATGAGGAAGAGAAATCCATGGAGAGAAAGGAAGGAGATGGAGGAATGGATGAAAAAGGAGAGAAGAAGGAAGGACAGAGGAGGAAGGAGAGGATTAGAAATGGGTAAAGAAGGGGAGGGGAGAAAGGAGACGAAGAATGAGGGAGAAAGAGGAACGCCAACATGGAGTAGAGGATCAATTGGAGCGGAGAGAGGAGAGAGAAGATGAAGATAAAGATATTTTGTTATTTATAAATTTATTAATGGAGATAAAAGACTGGACTACATTAAAATATATCGATAACTAAAAGGACCAATTTGATACTTTTTAAAGTACAAAAGGTATAAGTGAAATTGATCTAAAATTGAGGAGTTGTTCCTGTAATTTTCTCAAAGAACAATTAGTTTGACATCAAAGTTGCATATAGTGGAGTCCTAGAAAAGCTAGGAAAGGTGGCCAGTAGAGGTTATTAAAAGGGATATGTATATTCCAGCAAAAAAAGCGTGGGGGAACACCTATGCGGCTGAAGGAAAGCAGAGTAGTGTGCCTACACATAGTATCTTTTAAGGGCCCATTTCCTTTGGTGTGAGTTGAGAGGAAGACCACTTAGCTAACGTGTGCTTCAGCTCCCTCTAAGCCCAAGCCACTTCGGGCTATTTCTCCCTAAATTGGACAATGCAGGAACTCACCTCAACTCCACTTTGGGCCAACCAAACAACCAAAGTGGGCACCCCTAGGCTAAACTGAGTTTGGATACCCAATTACAAGCAACCAAACAGGCCTTAAATCAAAGTGGCGACAGCCTTCATTCTTCTTTCCATTCCTGTTCTCTTTTTATTATATTTTCTCTCCTACTCTATTCCCTTCGACCCTATTTCCCATTTTCTTGTGCTACAATATCGCTGTCTGCAGTGAGTTCTTACTTTTAAACAAATATGAGATCAAATAATAGAATTGTTTTGTATAAACAGCAGAAAGAAGCCTTAAGCAGGTTTGAAAATATGAATATAAAATTTGATCTGAACCAAATTTCTGCCAGTTTAATCCTTGTAGCTTCTTGACTCCTAAGAAGCTACATCAATTTTGTTGCTGTTTACTCATTTATATATCCTCTAACTGGTCAAACAGATGCCTGGTTGTGAGCAACCAAGGTATACAAAACCAGTACTGAGTGTCATACCAGTCAGGTACTGGATCATATGATACCATACTAACATTCAGAACACCAATATGGTGCTGGTACCCCAACTCGAGAAAGAGAGAGAGAGGAGGGGGCAGGGGATAGCATACCTGGGCTGCTTGCAAACATGGTGGGGAGGATGCCATGTGAGTGAGTGACCAGAAAGGAGAGAGGGGGCTGAACTGAGATCAACAGCAACCAACAAGGATGATCAACAATTGTGGTTGAGGGCAATTGGTAATGGTGGTTAAGGTCAACAACGGCCATAGGAGATTGAAGAGAGAGGCAGGTGAGGCGTTAAACAAGTCATGAACAGATAGGCAAGGTGAGAGAGAAATCGCGAACACCGAACTGAATCAAAGGTTTGTGGAAGGGATTTTATAACCTATGGCAGTTTGGCCTGGGCAAACCGGATTAGTACAGCTCAAAAGCAGGCAAAACTGCTCAGTTCAAGCCTGATAGGGCCCAATTTGCAGTCTGTTCCATTTTGAAACCCCAACCATCTTAGTTCTCCTTTGCTTCAGCTCAGTATGCCCTGAATCAGGTAGTTAGGAACGGTTTTGCATACCATGCAAGCAACCAAACAGGCCTTAACTGCAGGCCTTCTTTTTCTTCCATTTCTTTCTTTCTCATATTTTCTTTCTATTTTGTTCCCTTTGACCCAATTTTCCTACTTTCTTATGCTACAATATTGTTGTCTATAGCAGAGTCTTGCTTTTAAACAGATACAAGAACAAACAATGGGACAATTTTGTGCGAACAGCAGAAGGAAGCCTTAAAGAGGTCCAAAATATGGATACAAATCTAATCTAAAATACAGATTCTGCTGACCGGTATGCCCCAAGCAAGATGGATCAGGACCCCTAAGAAGCTAGATCAAATTTACTGCAATTTACTCATTCATATATCATCTAACATTACAACACATAGAAGCCAGCTGCCAGCTGTCCTCAAAAGTCTAACAAATTCTTTTCTTTATAGATTATCAATAGATAGCAAACATGATATAACTAGTTGTATGACCAATCAAAGAATAGGAAATCAACCCTAGTCAACACGTGCAAATCTCAATGGCCAACACAACATATTTAAATTACTTAATGACATAAGAGCTAATAGACCCTAGCAGAATAGCTTTGAACAAGCAAATACCCCTTATTGCCAGGTTATAAACAAATAAGGGGTGTGGCAAATCAATAATGAAAGCAATGGACTTAAGTATGATAACTTTAAGAAACAGTCCATATTATGTAACAAACTATCAAGAGCAATCGTCCTCAAAAGCAGCTAGTAAACCAGGATACATGCAATGGAGGCAACATAGCAACCAGATAATGCAAGAGCTTGCTAGTCTTCTCCTGCTAATAAATTTATACGTTATCATACAAATCAAGAAAACTATTGTAAACTTCTAAAGACTTGTCTCTCTTTAGTATTAACTTTGTTCTTTTGAATATAAGTTTTCGTGTGCATCCCAAAAGCCTCCCATAAATTCTCAAACCTGCCAACTCTTTTATTAATCCTATTGTTTGGAATGTTAGAATTTTGCAGGAATTCATAAAAGCCTAGTGTACATCTTCAACTTGTAAAACTGACATCTGATCACAAAGGCTCGCATCGTCAAACAACCCTCTCAAGTAGAACTGCTCCTAAATTAGGAAACTTAAGCAACATATGCAACCAAGAAAGTATTACCACAAAAGCCATGTTGCCTTCATCATTTCAAATCAACCTTTATACCATGTGAGACTTAACTTACTCAGCCATTAGTATTAATTCCACTATTTTAGCGTAGAACATGGTTAACCGAACTGTGCCAAACCATCTGGTTCAAGTGTGCCAGACCGGACTGATCAGTTATCTGCATGGTTCATTGATTTGGTTTGGGACATAAGTGATGCCTCTCCACCATATGAAGCTCGGATGATTTCAAAACGCTAACTCTGGCTGCCTCCGCCCTCATGAATCGATGTTGCTACCATACGACGATGACGACGACGACGAGGTCCTCAAGTAAGTCTCTCTCACCCCTCTCTACCTCTCCCTCTCTCTCTATCCATCGCCGGATCTAAAGCTATCAAAATCACTCCTATTCAATTGATTAAGAAAGATAACCTCTCTCAATCAAGGGGGCTCCAAATGAACCCATATACTATATCCAAATTAACCTTATGGAGAAGTCCTGGTCACTGACCTCGTATGACAAAAATTGATACCCTAGAGCATCGCTGACCTCTATCACTAAAATCAATATCTTTGAGCACCGTTTATAAGGTAACTGAAACTCCAACTCTTCCACCCTTTGCATTTTGGGGTGCAACATTTTATTTTCATTATAGACATGGAAATTTTCTGCTAATCTATGAAACAATACTGATCTGAATTTTTTCAGTTCTCAACAAAAAAATTCTGAGTATTAGCTCGTTAAAATGAAACTAATTTGGATCTTTTCAAATTTTAATAGTCTACCAATATCCATTAGCTCCAAATACTAAATGATACTATATTATACCAGGCATACCAAGTTACCAACCATACCAATACCAAACTCATACACAATCTCGTATAGTATCAGCACTCAATACACCTTACTATCTCATACTGTAGCGCATACCGACACTATAATAAGATGGTATTGGTATGGGGTCCAGTATCGAGACAGCGAAACTTGCCAACCACAACATCTCAAATTACTTGTCCTGTATGACTTCTTTTTTCATTTGAGCACTGAGATGGAGTAAACTTTTGCAATTTATAAGACATTAGGCTTCAACTAAAGTAAAAATGAATAACCAAAAAACTTCGATTACACTCTTCTTATTACCATACTTCATAGAAAGTATTACCGCTAGATCCAATAAGACATTAGGAACATAGTCTAGCACACTAGCAAGCATAAATTTACACCCTATAAAGCTTTTACCTGGATGCATATAAATCTACTTAAACTTGAAAACACCCTCAGAAACTTTAAACTACTTACTCCACCCTCTCTGAAGTTTCATAATATCATTTCTAAGCACTAATCATATGTTGTACTTTCTAATCAACACTAAAAAAACTGCATTGGAGGGTTCTTTAACCATATGTATCATGAATCATGACATAGGTATTGACAGCTAAGTAACATGAGGCTTAAAAGTGTACAGGCACACAAGAAACCAACCCTTCAAGAAAGAAGAATTTCTCAGAACAGACAGACATTAAGTATTGTTAATACATATAAAATCAACAAACCTTGAATATTTTAAACCATGGAAGAAACTTGATCTCTTTATGAACATGCTATCTTTGATGCTTAATATTGAGACTCTCAAATTGAAGCAATATCTAAGAACCGTCGAAATCTAGGTTAATCAATCAGATTAAAATTTGCAGATCATGGCCCTCACGACACAAATTCCCTCCCCAGTCTTTTAAGCAAGGCTAGCCCTTAATAATATAATTTCAAGCCAAAGATTTAGGTTGCAGGAATAGGACAATAGCCTCAGTATCATACTGTTCCAACAGGAAAAATAGGTCAGGATGGGTGCAGGGCACCAGTTTCTTTTGAATTAGACAGTCCCACTTGCATCTCGACACACAGAATGCACTGGACTAGTTAGGACTGGAATGCAAGCGTTTCTTTTAACTTATCCTTTTCATTCTTGTTCTTACCGATTGATTCAGCCCATCATGATAATACCACCCTAGGAGCAACCTAGAAGGGGACCTAGTGCCAAGATTTAAACTCCTGCTTTGAGCTACAACTTCTTTCTATGGGTGTAGCTTTGTCCAAAAAGCCACGTTGCATGTAAGTCTCCATTGCAAAGCCAGTAAATCTTAACATGTATATTTTGCTCCGTAACCAATTAGCCTAACTCCACCATGGATTGAAGCATGTAAGTAGTTCTTGTAAAGTAAACATCCATGATGACTGGATACTTCTTCAAATTCTCTAACAACTTATTTCTAGCTTCTGAATTTTACATATACTTTTATTAGAAAATCCACTTTTGAGAGACTGAAAGGTTATCTTTTGGATTTATGCCGTCTTATTCAGCATATGCGGTCCTTAACCCAAATTGATGCTCAAGCCCTTGCCACTTGCTGTTGCTTTGTGGAGACATGAAAATCCACAGAAATCCGTGCCTTTGAGTTGATGTCACACAATAGGCAGCTGGATCTTGGAAATTTGTCTTGATCTGGTCCCAGATCATTACAATTTCAGGACATTTCCCATCCTGACATTCAGGGAAGGCAAGCACCAAGATAGTTTACCAAGTTACTTCCAAATCACATATATTGTCTAAGATTCTCTTTTGGTTTTAATGATCATTAAATCTTTTAGCCCTTAAATAGGCTTTTTGAGCTTTTTAAATAGGTACAGGAGGGGAAAAGCTTTCTTGCAAGTTTTAATGACATTAATGAATAATTTTCTTCTCTCCCTCTTGTTTCCTCTCTAAGCTACATCTTGTGATCGAGTCAAGACCGGACCATGGACAAAAGAAAGCCAATAAGAGCTTCTTGCTTTTTTTTTGTGCACAAGACCTGATTGTCCCAGCTGGTAGCAAGCAACCCAACTAGTGTCCAATGGGACATCCTGGTTCATGAGCAATCCAGTCCATGGGGCATCTCGGTTACCATTCGCTCATCAAAATCATATGATGCCAGCAGGAGATGCTGGTACCATTGACACAAGAATCTTTACAACTGATATAAGTAGGAAGGGTCATTAATCTGCTATCAACAGGCACTATTTTATCATTACTGAGACAAGAACAATGTTGAACACTAAATTATCATCGAGAAATTTTTAGAAGTGGTAATGGTATCGGATTGGGACTTCATCGGAACTGATGGCCAAGAGATAACCTATTAATCCTTTTAGCCATCTCAGAAATATTACAAAGAAGAACAATATATATTCTAATGTCGTTGACACAATTTGGAATGGTCCCTCAGAAATGTATGATCACCACAAATTCTTGGGACTGAAAATATTATGCTGTAATGTCGTACTAGTCAATATGGTGAGGAACAAAATGGGCAAAAAAGATGTGCATCTTTGATGAACACAAAGGTGGATTTTCTGAAGATCATGGAATAGGGTTTCATTTCAAGAATGTAGGCTCGAAAATGGAGAAGAATCAACTAAGATAAGATGGACATGGGAAAGAAAAAACATAAGTAGGCCCAATAAGAAGGGAAGCTCAGGTTCAGTTTGATAGGTCGTGTAGGAAGAAACAAGTACCAAAGATTTTTTAAATAGAAGAAGAACTAAAATTTAAAATGTACATAACATTGATAGAAGCAAACAATCCTTAGCAAGGACAAATGGTTAAGATATATTAATTTATATATAAAAAAAAAAACTATATGGTTGCAATTTGGTTTTGTTACTTAGGAAGTAAGGACTAAAGAAATGGTAACTATGAATTACTAAATTGTCCAATAGCACAATACTAACAAAATTAGAAGTTGGATGCAGAATCACTTCATCACGATTCAATAAATTTATGCAGAAAACACCAGCTTTTGAAGAGCATCATACATTGAAATGGTACATACAACAGTACCAATTCATGTGCTTGCACATTTTTTACCTAGTCAAGGTTTAAAAACCCATAATTGCATGACAAGAGAAAAGCCAGTTGGAATTGGGAGCTTTCTTCCATTTATGCATCTTTTCAGTACCTGATATGCACGTAAAGGCCTTACGCACTTTGGCTTGCAAGATTCTTCAAGGTATTTCTTCTGATCAATAGGTTCCTCATCCGCCCTGAATTTGAGCAAAAAATGATTATAACAAACATGCAAATACTAAAATATAGTATAAAATTGACTAAATATAGGTGAGGCTCACCATTTAACATTTTCCTCCAAATACCAGATACAATAAAATGGTTGCACATAAAAGAGGATGTTTATCACTAGAATAGACTAATTAGAGTGTTTAATACACTATAACGAAGTAAATAGGAATTTTTCTCCCCCCACCCTTACAAAAGGAAAAGGTTAAGAAGCATGGGCAAAATCAATCACAAATCCTCATCAAAAGTTTCACATATCTCCATTTTCACTTCACATATCCAGTTAGTTTCTTCTTTTCTTTCCCCTTATATCCCATATAATGTTCTTTTATCAATTTTATGTATTTGATTGTGCCAAGAGCATCAAAACAAGTTCAAATTGCACAAACATAAGTTTAAAAACAGATCAAATGAATAAAATAAAGCCCATACCATGCTCTTTCCTTGATATATAGACCTCCACTAAGGATGGATATGCCTTTCATTTATGAACAAGATATGATGAAATTCCATATTCTCTTCCATGGTTGCATGATTGATATCATTAATTCAAGATTATATGTGTGCATGTCAAGAAGGAATTTTATTCTCATCCATCTAGACCTGGTGGCAACTGATAGTGGTTAAAGCAGGAAGGTATAGTTGGATGGGTGAAAATTGGCTCATTGTTTAATCTCCAGTAAAGTGTCCTAGGATGCTAGTTTAGGAGTACTAATAAAATAAATACTATACTATGATTGAAGCTTCCCAAATGCATGAGACTCTATTGAAAGTCTCCATTTCCCTTCAATAGTGCCTTTAGCTTTCCACAAATATATTGCTTTCATCCACCCAAATTAGTTCTTCTTCCAGCTTTCACCTTTCTATTTGAACAAATATGAAGCACTTAGTTTCTTTTCTAATAAGTAAAGTGAGGAGATGAAATTGTATCTTTATCATCTTGTACTTCTCAAACTCTATAGCAATGGTCCCATTACAAACCATGGAAAATGTAATGCCATATGTGAGGTAATTTTTGAATGAGTTTGCCTTTAGACCTGGTTTCAATTTAATGGTAGCAGAATAAGAAATGGCATTCTCCTTTAAAACATGAAGAGCAATCTGTGGGGAAATGATCAATTATATGAAGCCAAAGAAAAACATTCTAAATTTTTGGCTTATGAGCTTAAGCAAAGGAATTCTTAGCATTGAAACCTAGAGCAGACTGGGAGGTTTGCAAATCTTCTGTTATACACTGAATAGGTTTGTCAGGATATTTTGTTTCTGACATATCTATAACGAGAATAACTACCATGGATTCAACCTAAAAAGGTGCAAACATGGAGAATTGTGAAACAAGCATCCAAAGAATTTTTCTCCTTTTCCAGAAGAAGCAATAGATGGAATTCACAAATATGAAAACAAACCAAAAGGATAACATCATACTCACATTGCAGCAAATAGTGAATGGTAAAGGATAATGAGTATCTGTAAAACCTGCATAATAATCACCACTTCAGGTTAGATTACAAACCTGCTTCCCCTGACAGCATTAGTTCCCATCTTTCAATAGGAAAATGAAAACAACAAGAAATTATATAGCTAAATAACTGCTGCTAGAATAAAAGAACGAGATAATTTAAACATTGATCTTTTTTTAGCCAATTAACTGTCCAAACAACGTTATAATAAATTATACTGGGCCATAGTTGCAGTTCAGCCATAATACATAAGGTGGTACCGAGACCAATGAATAAAAGAAAGACAAAGAAAATACAACCAGAAATAGCATGGCATCTCGAAAGGTTAGCGCGATAGCAAACGCACATATCTTTCAAATCGTAATTAATCCAAATCTCAGTAATTAACATATGGATATTATATATTGTGGAAATGGTGAATTTAAAGAGCTAGCTGAATGGAACTGAAATCAATAACCTCAAGGTCAAAAAAGAAAACAAAAGACAGAAAAGGTATCGGAGGAAGCTCAAAAGCATTTGTTAGGTTTAGATCGTTTCAAAGATATGAAGCACTGATGCACGTCGATGCATATAAACCGTAAATCGGAGGCACCCGACCATTAAAAGAGTAAATTGTACCACCATAGAACTTAGAAAATGACCTGACCGAATCAAAAATGATGGGAAAAAAAAGAACATGAATCAATCATAAACATAAGTTGAAAACCTCCAAAGAAATGAATCAGAACTGGAGGGCTCGACGAAATAAAAATCCGTAATAAAGAAAGGAAAAAAAGGATCGAGAAAGGGAAAGAGCTGGTACCGCTTCGAATCGGCGAGAGGTGGCGAAGTTGGTAATTTTTGCAGATCACTCCGGTCACCAATATAGAAGAGGCGAAGAACTTGTTCATATTCCAAAAGAAGTTAGGGGTCGAGCGGAAAACACGCTGGTTTTGGACTAAGTAGTGCTAATCAAGGTTTTATAAGGGATTTAGAAGAAAATGAGTCCTATTTATCTTTTCCTCAGACAGAAATTATTCATTTTGAATTTGAATGGACCATTATTATGTCCTTGCCCTACAAAAAAAAAAATTATGGCCAAACAATAAGAACATGGTTTTTGAAATGCAAGAGAAGTAAGTTGGAGGCAAGGTTATTTTATGCATCTTTAGTTACTTATGCATATTTTTGATATTCTAACATGTAAAAAATAAAAACGAATCATTAAAGATAAAATAATGATACAAATTACTTGGATTTCTATTTAAATGTCAATACTATGATTGAAAAGATTGTTGTAATACATGCCCAACAAGGCCTCGGCAGGTACAATTATCGATAAATCTTCATAAATTGTGATCCTCTATTTGTCATCCATTATAGCCACTCATAACTCTAATAATATATTTCATAATTTTTTTCTTTAAAAGTGAGAAATAATAGAAACACATCCAATTGAGAGTGCATTAATCAAATTTCATAAACAATAAATATTATTTTATTGGATTGGGTCATATAACCATCCACATTAGCATGCATTTGCACGCCAAACTCTAGAATCAGTTAAAATTTATCTGCTATTTAGTTCATTATCAAGCAGAGAAATAAAAACTAAGATGTATATATTTATCAAATTTATTGATTAGTATCCTAATTGGCCAATAATAGCCATCCATTGAGTTCCCTGCTTTTTGAACATATGATAGATAAGTCATAACAATATGGAAGGCCTCTCATCAATTGTTTTATAGAATAATATATATATATATATATATATAT
>KE507824.1:59787-77250 GCA_000441515.1 Elaeis oleifera
CCGCGCATCGTTGAATCTGAGCTTTTTTATCCGAAGAAACACCAAAAAAAGAGGTGCAAAAAGTTGGTCTTGCAATCATTGCAAAAATCAATTTACTAGTTCTTATACTCACATCCACTATCATTTTTTGGTGCTTCTCCGGATAAAAAAGCTCAGATTCAACGATGCGCGGTATTAATAAATAATCGAGATGCATATGAACGAGTGAGGAGATCTGTTCAAGAGGTTGAAAAGGCTGGAGTCTCTTCTTCACTAAAGAATTCTACACTAACAAAACAGAACAAGCTAGTAGCTTCTCAACGAATTAAAGATTCCTTTAGCAAAATGGAGAGGGATATAGTAGATTTAAAAATAATAAGAGATTTATGTGCTAATGAGATATCTTTATTAGAATTTGATGATTCGATCTACACTGAGCCCACAATGAGATCCACGATGATGAATGAAGTCTAACGAGCCTAAAATCAACCTAAACGGAGTTCAAATGGAGAAGTTACGTACGAAAGAAGTTCGAAAAAGATGAAATATTTTAAGAATAAATTAATATTTATTTATTGATTAATGAAAAATAATTTAACCATCCTTTAGGTGGATAAAATTTTTTTTCTATTTCATAATAAATACTATCAATAAAAATAACTTATTTGTCTTGAATAATATAAAATATAGATAAATTAATTAATAAAAAAAATTAATAATATTTATCTATCAAAAAACAGACCGTTAACGATCCCAAAGTGGGCTCCTTTAATTAAGTTGAAACGAGGGAGGAGAGATTACCCACGAGACTTCCGTGGAAAAGTCAGCTCCGGAACTTTTATCATTTGATTTCCGGGATGTTACTTTTAACCACTTCCATCGTTTGGTTATTTTTAAGCCTTGATGAATCCTGTCACCCCGTTCAGAGAGCTAAAGCGGCCACCTCGATCTTGAATTTAGGAACAAGTTCACCAACTTCTTTTGGTGCTTTTTCTCATTCCTCTCTCCCCATCGTCTCAAACAAGTCTTAGAACTTTGATATCACATTTTTTAAATATATTTAGTGATTATTAGATTTATTTTTAAATGTACTAATAATTATTTATTATTACCTACTTTGATCTACTAGCAAAAGATTTATTCAGAATTTACTTTAAAAAAAGGCCAAATCTTTAATCCCCCGATGATTTTTTCCTAAACATACCAAACACACGTTGGAGACTTGTAGTTCTTTTCATCGATCATATGGTAATCCAGTTTCGCACAGCAATGCAACAAAGTCTGCTGTCCCAAGTCCACACAATTCAATGCTCCACATGAATCCTCTTGATCGACTAAACTTTAAAGGCATCCTCACAAAATTTATCATACTTTCCGAAAGCTAAGAATGCTCATATATATAACACAACTTTAATAGAGAGAGAACCGTCATGCGCATGACGACGTCAAGGGGTGTGAGACAACTAGCATAAGCACCCTTATGTATATAGCCAATGCCAGGACCAAAATTTGAAATGGCCAGAAGCAAATTATTATAATAGCACAGAAGCATCCTTGAATGCAAATTTGGCTAATAGCACAAACAAATATAACTACATTTTGTTGCATTGTAAACACAAAATGGACATTTTTCATGTAGAAGCTCCAAGCACAAATTAATGTACATCGGAAACATTATCACAGTAAAACCAACAATAGAGGATGTTTATCATCTCCATTAAGGAAAATACCTGATCATCTGCAGCTTGTGCAGCAAAGACAACATATAACCGTACCACCAGCTGCATTTGCAGTATTGAAGCCTGCAGCTGCACTCTAAAATTGTAGCCAGAAATCATTTACGCAGTAAACATCATAAGAGCAGCAACATGGGAGACATGCCATACTACAAAACCAATCACTAAACACCAAAGTAGCGAAAGGGGAAGCATCAATTTACTACAGTGCATTAAGTAACAATGTGCTTCCATTGGCGAACAGAAAATATACTGAATTGGTATGCCGTATATCACCATCAATTGCTATTCAATACATCATCCTTAGCATACCATCTTCCTTCACATATTATCTACCGAATTAGTTTCATGTTCATTAAGTTAATATAGTGACACACAAAACCAAGAAATCCATGACATCATTATTTTAATTACACATTATACTATAAACATGAGGCACAAGTCAAATAAAATGCACAACAATTTGTAATATCCACATCAAACATGCACCTTATTTTCAGAACCCATAGAGAAATCAAGAAGCGATCATGAAATATGAAGCTCTTGCAGCCTTTCTTGTCAAAAGACAAGGCATACAAAGAATGACTAAGAAATGATGAACTCATTAATCAAGATTCATCATCGAAATCAAGAAATGAATGACAACGACAGCTTGCTGCAAAGTACAACCAACTTTGACAAAGAAATTGCATGCAATAAAAGTAGTTGAATCCATTTGCGCAATGATCGTCCATATAAATTTGGCAGCTTGGTGCAAGGTCAGATGATTATCGACCAGGAAATGGCATGCCACAACCAAAAGCGATAAAACCCAGGTTTCCCAAATAGATTCTTTTCAAGAAGTATTGGAAACGAAAGATTAAGAATTAGAACCATGTAAGCAGATAAACCATTACTGTGAGATTGTCCTACATCATAAATGAATATGTAAAAATAAACCAAGATCTCCACTTCTGATCTAAGGGTTGTATCGCCCAGTACAGGATGTGTCATATAGTATTGGTCTCATACTAACATACTGTCTCGTGCCGTACCGAACCACGTATCGATACTATAATAGGATAGTACCAGTATAAGGTTTAGTACCGAGACGGCGAATCTTTTATTACTAAGTAAACAAACTTCCCTAGTGTTTTCAAGAAACATCCTTTTAGATGATCCATACTATTGCACAACTAATTGGGTTAACAATTTCTCAAAAACTTTATTGATAAAGGATTTTAGCAATGAAAATCAAAATGAAATCATGGAATGGATAAAGTCAAACATTATAGTTCAACATCACATTAATCTCTTTCAAAGAGGCTACAGGCACCCCAATATGGTCAATTCACAAATGACCTCCTCATCATTCTTTTCCAATGTTAAACATTCACAAACCTGTGCATGCACATAGTTCCATCATTGCATCAAGCAACATCATATAAAAGATAATGATTACTACGACATGTTTTGTAAATAAAACTTATGTCAGTGACATCTCATCAGTCCATATGATAATATCTGAACTACAGCAATCAAAAGTCCTCATGCAGACGTCCATTTTCTGCAACGAGATTATCATCTAGAACTGCAAAAAACAAAAAGGGAGAAAAGAAACTTCCTGCAACACATTTCCTTCTTTGGTGGAAAAGTTAAACGGAAGATCAAAACCAATTCTAGATAGATGGGATAAGGATGACTTGTTATGGCTCTTATATTCTATTGAAGTATTGATAAGAACTGCAACATATCATTATTTAAAAAAAAAGGAAAAGGAAACTGATAAAATTCTGAACTCCACAAGTCTATAGGTCAGGGCAGCATAATTCACATATGTACCAATCGACAACCCAGAAGATCTTGCCATTGCTACATTGGACATCGGTTCATGAGGTCTTTTTTTGCTGCAATAACATCGGCAAAAGCAATCTGCAGCGAATCTTTTGCAACTGTGTAAACCTCCCCAGACGTTGAACCCTCTTTTGCATATTTAACAGCATCACGATAAAGTTCATTGTACCTTACACATTCATCCAACATATAGCCACTCTTGGCATCTTTTGTCCACCGTTTCAATATGTAATAATCTGGGAGCACACGAACATCAATTGTTAAGAAGACTCTCAATATATGCCTACACAAAATGCCAGAAGTCTCAAACTTGCAGCAACTACAATTAGTTCTTTTTTGTGAGAAATCATGAGTGACAATGTATGTAGTATGGGCATCCTCCTCTTTTGCAACATTATACTTGCTAACCTCTCCATCCTGAATCTTATCAACATAATAACCCAACGATTCAACGAATTCCTCCTGAAATATATCAAATATTGTTCTTGTGTAGTATTCTACTACTTGCTTTAACATGTTTGATGGAGTCTTCAAAATTGGTCTGGTAAATGATGTAGCTAAATCTTCCAAGTTTCCCTTTCATACCATCCGCCATCGCTTGTTCAAATAGAGAACAAGACTAGTACGGGTGTCTTCGTATTGAAGTACTTCTCAAGAACTTGTTCAAGCTTTCTGGTCTTTGAATTGCTGAGATTTCTGCAGTAAATGTATCCTTAAGGTACACAGGAACCCATTTTTGCCGAATACTATATAAAAATTGCATCCACGAGTTCTCTCCCAGGTCATACTTATCAAGGATAGATTTCCACTGTGACTCAAATATTTCAAATGTTTCAGACTCATTGACACACTTTTCCAATTCCTCTTCAAAAGTAGCACATGTTAGATACACATTAGCCAGCTTTTCCTTGCACTTACTTAATATATGCCACTTGCAGCATCGATGACGGGTTGCTGGGAACACCTTTGAAATTGATGACCCCATGGCCTCATGGAAATCAGTAATTAATGAAACTGGAGGGCGTCCACACATAGCTAGTAGCCAGTTCTCAAATAACCAAGCATATGAAGCTTCTGTCTCATCCGTAATCAAGGCACATCCAAAATTACAGACTGGAAGTGATGATTCACACCTGTGAACATGACAAATGGCATCATGTTTTATCCTCCTTAAATGACGTGTCAAATGTAACAGCATCACCAAAGCAATAGTAAGCCATCTTAGCTTTTGCATCGGTCCAGAATGCATGTGTCAGACAATTATTTTTGTCAACTTGAAATGCATAAGAGAATGTCTGGTTCTCTGCATGCATCCTTTTAAAATACTCTAAAAGATTTTGAGTGTCTTCCACTCCAAAGGCATTTTCCCAACATTCTTCATATCACTCCTATAATCCGGATCATTTGAGAGAAGATTATTGAACCCCCAAATGATTCTCCAAGTGGTGCTTTTGAGTTAGATGGAGTTGCTGACTTCTCCTGATTAACAGTACCACTTTTTGTAAGAACAACTACTTCACTCTGAGACTGAATATAATGCACCTTGCTTGGTGCAATTGCAAGATCATGAGTATGCTCTGTGACAAGCTTAGAAACAATCCATTTATCATAATCTTTTTAATTACTTCAAACATTGCCTTGCAACCTTCCCTCGTGGGAGTTCGATTTCTCTTTTTCTTGTTTTCGTCGTAATTGTCTTCATACGGATTGAAACCCTCTTTGTACAGACAAACCGCCGCATGACAAAGGTCTCATCCCTTGTTGAACGACGAGACAGCCTAATACGGACATCAAACCCAATACGGCTGGCATATGCATAATAGTATGTCTGGGCAGCTTCATGAGATGGAAACTCCATTCCAACATATGGGTCTGCTTGAGCATATTCCTCAGGTACAACATAACGCACTCTGTTTGGTGCTGCCACAACATGACTATGCTCCTTGACAAGCTTCGTGACAACCCACCTGCCATAATACTTTTGAATTACCTCAATCATTGCCTTGCAACCTTCTCTTATGGTGGCTCTTTTTCTCTTCTTCTTGCCATCATCATAATTACCCTTTTCAAATGGAAGCCCTCCTTGGAACACACAAAACGCCGCATAATGATGGACTCATCATTTCTTGAGCGACGGGACTTGCTGATACGCACAGAAAACCCCACACGACTAGCATAGGCCATGTAGAACAGCTTTGCCGCTTCCTCAGATTCAAACTCCATACCAACAAATGGTTCAAGATTCTCAGCACCCTGCTGATGGGAAGAGAACAGATTATCCGCTTCAACCAAGTGACTGCTGACCTCCAACGTCATATGGTGGTCCATGTTGTCATCATTGAGGTCCATATTGTTATCTCGTAGCGATCCATCATCTTCGCTTGACGTACTCTCCATAGCTAGAAAATCAAAACCTGCAAGGCTTCCCAATTCAAACAAGTAACAAAAAAGCAAAACAGCAACAAGAACCACAATCTGCTCATCATGGTAATGTTTAGATCTGAAAGAACATGAACAGCTGTTGCATCACTTACAATCATATCTATTGGTAACATGTACCAATGTCCAGAGATGCACTCATCATATAAGCATCACACATTGATTATATCCATCGACAGTTTATAAGGGATTGTTTGGTTACTGGTAACTAAGGGTTTCTTGTAAGCTGAAATTACATTTGGAGTCATTATAGTATCTAGAGTTATGTACAACTACCTATTTTCATAATTAACTGGTTTGCATAGCTTGATTTATAGTGTTTGATCGGATGCATCTGGCTTATAGAAGTATGTATTATGTAAGTAAAAGGTCATTATAGCAGACTTGGCTTCTGTAATTTGTCCTCCAATCACATCCGCGTTAAGGTAGGTTACTGCAACTGGGAGGGTTTTGGTAAGTTTAGTAAAACAAAACAGAGGAAGCAGCCCACTTGCACCAATTGGTCTGAGATAGAATCACACACAAAGCTATGGAACTCATCGACCCTGGCAACGAAACCTCCTCACAGAGACTGCCGGACTTTCCACCATGAACCAAACAAACAATCCCTGTCCAAGGCAGGCCACCAAAGGGCACTTCTTGCAAAAACCCTCAGCCAAAACAAGAAGCTTTTTGTAACCTGAGCTTCATACTGGACTTTATCTATCCTATTATAACTCCTCGATTCAAGACCTTCCCATCGAGAGCTACACCCACCATCAAACTGCATACACTAAGCATATAAGCACCCAATAACAGCTCCATAACGTTCTTTTGTCCTCGCTTCGAGAGGACACGGATTATAGTGGAGTGGAAATGATCAAAGCAAGCTAGCCTTGACTTCAGAAGCAGCTTACAAGGGCTCGCGACAAACTAAATTAACCCACACATGACCAAATTAAAAGAATTTCGGAAAATCCACATCACTGATTCATCCAAACGCCGGCCGTAGATCAAACTAGCAAAAAACGCACTCAAAGCCATCTCTTGGGGTAGTGAATCAATCAAATACGTAGAGATGGAAGAGGGGAAGAGGAAAAATTCCTCAATCTAGTAAACCCTAGCTAAGAAAAATTAAGATTTTCCCAAGCCGAATGACGAGAATCATTCCCGAGAAAATTATCGATGACTAATCTCTCCCTCGCTCACTCTCATCGGACGTCAACCATCTGGAGTTATCTTTCAGCTCAAACCCACCAATAATCATGAGAAAACATAGGAAATACGGGCGAAAAATCGCCGAAAAGTGGAAGGAACAACCCACCTTTCGCCTCGCCTCTCCCGTCCTCTCCTTCGCTCTCGGAGGAGTCGCGTCACCGCCCCTGCCGCTCTCCGTCGTGCCCTAATTCTGATCCGGAGGCGCACGGGAACCGTCCCGACTTTCTATTATCCGCCTGCCTCGCGGCGAACCCTTGGCTTGTTCGAATTGCACGATCCACCGCAGATCTACTCGTTTGGAGATCGAAGGGAACCGTCGGGTCCCACAGCTCATTCACTGGTATGGATACTGTGTCACGAATCATGGGGGACTGCTCACGTAGTCCTGTCCGTCCGATCAGTCGTTGCCGCTTCGCGCTTTTAGTTAAATCTAAACCCTACCAGCTGCATCTCTTACCGGATCCATCTACCGTGTTCCCCAGTCCCGGCTCTTTCGCTCGAGGGGTCCAAGATTTGAGGGCTGGCATGAATCTAAGGCCGTTGGATGCTGGGTTCCCGCAACTCCGACGGCGGGTGATTTCTTCTTCGTCTACGTGGTTAGGGTGGCTGGAAAAGTCCAAGCTTCGCCGGGGGCCTCACAAGCTTGGACAAGGACTCGGAAAGGC
The DNA here is from genome assembly GCA_000441515.1 of Elaeis oleifera. Lineage (NCBI taxonomy): Eukaryota > Viridiplantae > Streptophyta > Magnoliopsida > Arecales > Arecaceae > Elaeis > Elaeis oleifera. The sequence goes on from KE507824.1 coordinate 67,637, forward strand.
TGATTAGGTCTTTTTCTTTTTTTTCTTTTTTCCTTTTTTAAATATTAATGATGTTAATATATATGCGTCCGTTATATGTTATTTTTTTATTTTATATTACTATAATAGAGCTACCCATGCATGTTTAATAAAGAATTTAGATTAAAAATATTATTAAATAAATAAATAATAAAAAAATTGAAATGAGAGATGGATATTGGAGGTGGATAAAATTGTTAGAAATAAATTTGTTGGAATAAAAAAAAAATTTGAAATGTGCAAGAGATACTATCATATGTGAGATGTGAATAAGAAAAAAAAGATCCAGATTAGTTCCAAAATTAGTTATATGAATGATTGTTATATAATAAAATTTTGCTTGCAAATCAAATAATATTCTTTTATGGGTAAGTTTGATGAACCTCCTGTTCTCTTTTTGATGTAATATAGAGTGTCAACTAGAGTATCATATGTAATTTTTTAATGATAAAATTTATATAAATAATAAATCATTAATACTATAGCAAGAAATCGAATCGTCCATCAAGTGAGCCAAGAACAAGCGGCATATATTTGAGATAAGTATATTGCTAGCTTCAGTAATTCGTGCATGTCAAAATTAAGCAATAACATTTTTAAACAACAAAAGATATAAACAATATAGAATGCCGAACTAAGTCAACTATCAAAGTTGTTACGATTAGCTAACGTTTCAAGGAAGTCAATGGATCATCATTGTCTTGTCTCATGGATAACAATGGTTCTTCTGAGTCTCAAGGCTATGACTACCTCTAGGCATCAAAAGTGATTTTCACGTATTTTACTCGATAAAAAGATTATCAAAGCACCCGATTTATAGATTGATTATACATTAAAAAATAAGATTATACAATAAAAACAAGAAATAACTTTGGATTTGGATGACTTATCATATTCACTTTGGACCACCCATGAATAAGAAAAAATCCTAAGGGCTAATAACATTCTATTTAGCTACTTTATATGACATTGCACCATGATATTCTACTCAACAAGCCTAGGCCTATGCACGGTCTAGAACCCACCGTAAAGTGGCACGGCCTATAATCTGCTGGTACAATCCAAAACTCGATGGTGCAGAACCCATCGGCATGGCTCAGAACTTGTCGGCACGGCTCAGAACCACGGGATCATTACATAGGCAAACAAAAAATATTATTTGCATTAAATATCATTTTTAGATACCAATGCATTATAAACAAAAATCTTATTTGTATTAAACATCATTGCATATCAATACATTATAATAAATATTTGAAGGAACAAAAATATATTAAATATCATTTTCAGATATGCAATAAATATATTCTATCATCAACTAATAGGTAAAGATAGGTCCTATCTTATTCAAAAATTATCATAATTCTATGGATTCATTACAGTAATCAAACGATATGCAACAAAGATTGAAAGAAATTTCGACAGTATTTTTTTTAGTTCTCTCGTGTAGGAAGAATAAAGAAAATATTATCCAAATTTTTTTCGAACCCTCAGCATACCATTTGATTACTGTAATTACTTATAGAATTATTTATAATTCTTAAACTGTTCAAATTGGACAATCAATTGATCATTATATATAATTCTCTCATCCATATAAAATATATAAATGTACGGATGCCGTAGAGGATGTACACTAATCAATTGATGGGTGTATCGTTATGCAATGTAACAAGTAAAGTAATGGGGACTAAACAGTAATCCAAAAAATTTTACGCAATAAATTTCACAACAAGAATTATATTAATTCTAAAGTAAAGGAGGCTCAGATTCACTATTTAATCATATATTGCAACATTACTTTTGGTATCTGATATAAGTAAACCAAATTGGCTGCAAATGGTTGCTCACTAAACAGCCGCAGGCCATCCAAGATCACCTTACTGTTTGAAATTGTTAAAATATTTACAGAAGAAGAAAAAAATAAGAGAAAATATCATTAAAATCATGCTAAGAATTAACCATTTTTGTTCGAAATCATCACAGTCTCTTTATTAAAAAAAGAAAGAAAAAAATATTTTCATAAAGTGGCACGGCTCAAAACCCACCGGCACGGTCCAAAACCCGATGGCCTAGAACCCATCAGCATAATATAGAACCCAAAGGTCTAGAACCCACCAACATGGCCCAAAATCTGCCGGCATGGCCCAGAATCCATCGGCATGGCCCAGAATCCATCGATCTGGCCTAGAATTTGACGATTCGGAACCCATCGGTACGGCTCAAAACCCACCGGCATGGCTCAGAACCTACTGACATGGCCCAGAATCTGTTGGCTCGATCCAGAACCCGACGACCTAGAACCCACCGGCATGGTCCAGAACCCGATGGCCCAAAATCCGACGGCATGGCCCACAGATGCTTGCAAGGCCTAATACCCACCGACGATGGTTTTCTTTAAATATTATTATAACATAATAATTATTAAATATTATTATGATATAATTATAAATATAATTATAAAATAATATGATATGAAATGAAAAAAATAAAAGTCATACCTACAACTGTGGGAGGGGGTCGCACAGAGCTGCGGGGTTGCCGGCAGCGGCGCTAGAGGAAGGGGGCAGCGGCAAGGTGCAGCATAGGGTCTAAGGGGTCGGGGCCAAAGGTGGCTAAGGTCGAGGGAGGCGGGGCACAGGGCCAAAGGGGGCTAACGGAGGGGTCGAGGGAAGAGGGAGGTGGGCCGGGGAAGGTTGGGCCGGGGAAGGCAGGGCCGAGGGAAGAGGGAGGCGGGTTGCGAAAGAGGGAGGCAAGGCCGAGGAAGGTCGAGATCGAGGGAGGCGAGGTCGGGGAACAGAGAGGTGGGGTCGAGGGAGGCCGAAGAAGAGGAAGGCGGGACGTGGGGCCGAGGGAGATCGGGGAAGAGGGGCCGATGGTAGCACTAGAGGGAGGGGTGGTGGTGGAGCAGGCCGATGGCAGAGAGGGTAGGGCTTGGGTAGAGAGGAGAGAGAGAAAGAGAGAGAGGAGGAAACCAAATGCCGATGTGAAATGAGATGTGGGGTGGGTTGGAAAAGACCTAACCTATGGCAATAGTTTAAAAGCCACTGCCATATGCCACCTATTACAGTCGTTATGCATAAGCGCTGCCATACATGACCTATGGCAGTGGTTATACATAATCACTGCAATAGGTACATATGGCAGCAGTTATGAATAATCGCTGCCATAGGTAGAATATAAATTTCATATTTTCTCTGAATATAGTATAATTTGAAATTTAAGTACATCTTCATCATTCATTATCAAATAATTATCATTAGAGTATCATCACAAGAGACTGTCTCGATCCGATAGTCCTAACTATATCGATCAATAAAATTCGATTTCGACGGCTACGAATGATCGTATGATGATCTGATAGATAGAGACTATCAATGGATCTAAAAATTTATAATAATAATTTTGATAATATTTATAGTATACTATCAAAATTTTATTTCAATCGAACATCATTATCATGGTCAATTTAGCACGAGATGATTTTGATCGTTAAATGAAAAATGAGTGATCAAAAAATCAAATGACATCCGATTATGAGATAATTTTTTAGATAAATGATCTTTGCTACTACTTTAATCATTTATACGGTGATGATTATAAATTTAAATCGTGCATATATGAACGATCCAAAATTATATATCTCTTGGTACTCATTCTTAAAGTCCTTAAGTAATTATGCTTGTGATTTTGTAAGATCTGTTTAATGTAGTCGGTTCATGTAGGCATGGTTAAATTTTATGATCATCACCATATCAATAATTAAAGTAGCAATAAAGTTCATTTATCTAAAAATTATTTATAATTGGACGTCATCATCACTCATTTTTTATTTAATGATTGAAATCATCTCATGCTAAATTGATCATGATAATGATGTCCGATTGAAGTAAAATTTTGATAGTATGCTACAAACATCATCAAGATTATTGTTACAAATTTTTTGAACTATCGATGATCTCTATCTATCAGATCATTATGTGACCATCGAAATTAAATTTTATGGATCGACATGGCTAGGGCCATCGGATAGAGGCGATCTTTTGTGATCATACTCTAACGATAATTATTTAGATAATAAACGATGAAGATAAATTTAAATTTAAATTATATCATATTCAAAAAAATATAGAAAAAAATTATATTCAACCTATATAGCAGCGGTTGTACGAAACCGCTGCCATACATTTTTAGCAGCGATTACATAACCACTGCCGTATCAGTTATAGCAGCGGTTATTATTAACCACTACCATAGATTTGACCTATGCAGTGGTTACACCTAATCGCTATCATAGGTCAGAGATATGGCAGCGGTTACTATAACCGCTGCCATATGTCGAATCTATAGAAGCGGTTACACATAACCGCTGCCATAGGTCAAATCTATGGTAGGGTTATTGTAATCACTGCCATAGGTTGAACCTATAGCTGCGGTTAGTTAACCACTGCAATATCTAGAACCTATTGTAGCAGTTATTTGTAACTACTGCCATAGGTCGGCACTATAGTCATGGTAACATTTTACCGCTGCTATAGGTTCAATCTATGGCAGTGGTTACTTATAACCGCTGCCATATGTCCAACATATGGCAGCGGTTATGAATAACCGTTGCTATACTTGCTATGACAGTGGTTTCTGAACCGCTATCATAGTAAACTCTGTCATAGATCTATTCTGTAGTAGTGATCATTGTCTTGTCCCATGGATAACAATGGTTCTCCTGAGTCCTAAGGCTGCAACTACCTCTAGGCATCAAAAGTAATTTCATGTATTTATTCGGTAAAAAGTTATCAAAGTACCCAATTTATGGATTGATTATATATTAAAAACAAGATTATACATTAAAAACAAGAAATAACTTCAGATTTGGATGACTTATCATGTTCACTTTGGACCACCAATGAATAAGAAAAAGCCGAATGGCCAATAACATTCTACTTAGCTACTTTATATGACATTGCACCGTGACATTCTACTCAACAAGCCTAGGCCTTTTCCATCGTAGTTTCAGTACATTTCGATAGTTGATGCTTTGCATATGCAGTTTCATAGATTATAGTTTTGTTTGCTTGCATTGTTTCCTTATAGTTCATTTCATTTTATTTTCTATTTAACTGAACTACTTTGTATCCAAAAAAAAAAGAAGAATAAACCCTTGGGCCCATGCTTACATAAGAGATTTACATGTAATATTAATATTAGGTGAATATGTGAAAGTCAGTATGTGAGAGCGGTATTTTATCTTGAAACTCTTATCAAATATCAATATTTTATGATAGCATACTCGGATATTTGTAAAAATTATAGAAATACCCTCTTAATTTAGTATAATTTATTTATATTCATATATTTTAAAAATATCAAATTAATCCTTCTAATTATCGATATATTTCAATATAGTCCGACCGTCTATCTCTATTAATGAAATGGTGTTATGTAACCATCACATAATGCTATTATTTTATAGAATGATAAAAAAATCTTTATTTCCACCTCTTCCCTCCTCCCTCCTCCCTCCTCCTCCTTCCTTTTCGATTGAGCTCCTCCTCATCCGTTGTCGGTGACCCTCTTTCTCCTTCCTCTTTTCTCCTCACTCATTTCTCCTTCTCCATGGTAGCTTCCTCCACCTCCGTCTATTCTTCCACTACCTCTCCCTCCTCCTCCTCTCTTCTCTCCAATTGATCTCCTCCTCCTCAATTGCCAGCATCTTTTTTCCTTCTTCCTCCTTATCCATTTTTCTCTTCCATGATGGCTTCCTCCATCTCTACCCATTCCTCCACTGCCTCTCCTTTCTCCTCCTCCCTTCTCTCTCCTCTCCAATTGATCCTCTCTTCCTCCATCACTGGTATCTCTCTTTTTCCTCCTCCTCCCTCCTACCTCCTCTCTGATTGATCCCCTTCTACTTCTCCTCCTCCTCTAAGCTGTCTATAAGCCATCCCCCTCCATGCGGCCCCTCCTCCCTCTCCCTCCTCCTCTTTCTGATTGATCTCCTCCTTCTCCCTTCCTCCTGTTCCTTTAAGCCATCTGTTGGGAGATAATATGTCATCTAAGCCGAAGACATAAACTAGTGGAAGATCCAAGTAACTTCAGACCTTACCAATCCTCGCTTTCCAACTGATCCATCCTGAATAGAACCTCCCATCTATTCTTCCACTACCTCTCCCTCCTCCTCCTCTCTTCTCTCCAATTGATCTCCTCCTCCTCAATTGCCAACATCTTTTTTTTTCTTCTTTCCTCCTTATCTATTTTTCTCTTCCATGATGGCTTCCTCCATGTCTACCCATTCCTCCACTGCCTCTCCTTTCTCCTCCTCCCTTCTCTCTCCTCTCCAATTGATCCTCTCTTTCTCCATCACTGGTATCTCTCTTTTTCCTCCTCCTCCCTCCTACCTCCTCTCTGATTGATCCCCTTCTACTTCTCCTCCTCCTCTAAGCTGTCCATAAGCCATCCCCCTCCATGCGGCCCCCTCCTCCCTCCTTTCTGATTGATCTCCTCCTTCTCCCCTCCTCCTGTTCTTTAAGCCATCTGTTGGGAGATAATATGTCATCTAAGCCAAAGACATAAACTAGTGGAAGATCCAAGTAACTTCAGACCTTATCGATCCTCGCTTTCTAATTGATCCATCCTGAATAGAACCTCCTGATGAAAATCCAGTCGATCCTGACTTCGATTGTCGATCTTGGCTTCGGCCACCAACCTAAGCTTTGGCCATCAATCTTGGCTTTAATTGTGAACCCTTGGCCATAACATCGGGATGACTCTTATCTCCACTAACCATGCCATCTACTGATTCGAAGCTTATTAGTCAGGCCAGATCCAACCTAAGAATTCTATGCTTCTTTTCAAATTTAAAGCAGCCCAGCTAGCTCTGAAACAAATTAGACAGGGACAACTATCACATCCTGATAATCTCTGTCTCAAATCTCGCCATATCGTGTTCGAATCGATCGGGATGGACCAAGAGGATTGCCTCCAAACAACTCTCACCTTTATCTATAAATAGAGGTCTTAAAGGAACCCTTGAGGTATGCGCTTATTATCTTTCACACTTCTTCTCTTCTATTCTAGCTTCCTGACTTGAGCATCAAAGGATTTCCATCGAAGCCAACTCTGGCTAGAACTTATTTTGTAGGTCTCATAGTGCTCACGGCCTCCATTCAACTTTAGCCATCCTAATCAGGGTCAAAAATCTATCATAATAGATTGACGTTAGAGGAAGGGTTCATACCTATTTTTTGAGAAGCAAGAGATCGACACCATGGCACCATGCAAAGGAGCATCTTCTCACCGTTCTAAAGCTGTTAATTCTCAATCGGTTGAGAATCTTGTTAATCAACAAGCCCAGGTGCAACCCTTGGAAGTTCCCCCTCCACCTTCTCAGTCAGGAATGGCCATCAATGCTAAGCAATTCAACTTGCCGCTCTACCACTAGAATAACCTCGGAATCCTCCACAAAGCCCTAAGTGAGGGAGACAGACCTGACAAAGCCAACCCTGGAGCTTGGAGCAGAGAGGGCAATGATCCCCAAGTCCTCACTTCGGACATGACTCCACCTTGGGCCGATCCCACTCATGGCATTCAGAGACCTATGTCGCTTGAGATACGAAAATTGACCGTAGGCTTCAGGAGATGAATCGATGGATTGAAGCGCACTACAACTCAGCTCTCACATGGGACGATGGATTTAATATCGATCCATCATTCAGCGACCAAATCATACAGAAACCACTCCACCACTTCAAGATGCTGCAGTTAGAGAATTATGATGGATCCTTTGATCCAGTGGATCATTTAGAGAGTTTCAAGGCTGTCATACTCCATGGGGTGACTGATGCTGCTCTGTGCCAGATCTTTCCATCTACTTGGAAGAGCGTGGCTCGATAATGGTACTTGAGTCTCAAGTTGAGAATGATCCACTCATTTGATCAGTTGAGCAGCATTTGTCACCCACTTTGTTAGTAGTAGAAGATAGTGCAAAGGATCGGACTCTCTGATCAATATCAAAAAGAGAGAGAGAGAGAATCACTTCGATCCTACATCGACCGTTTTAACATGATTGAGCTTGAAATTCACAATCTGGATCGACCGATCGCCATAAGCACTCTGAAGGACAGACTCTTGAAGAACGATCTCTGATTTTTATTGGAGAAAACTTATCCCCACGATTTCGTCGATATGTTGGCTCGAGTAGAGAAGTATGCTCGGGTGGAAGAAGCATTTAAGGAAGAAGGAACCTCGGCTAACCCTACCACCCAAAAGAAGAAAGAAGAAGAGACTGTGAAGTCCCTGCCAAGGTAGGACCACGGGAGAGATCAACAGTGTTCTCGATCTCCATCCAGATGTCGAAGGTCCAGAACCCCACCTCAAAATCATCGACTAAGGAGTTCCTTTGGGAGGGGATGGCGTACATCTCCGCTATGGAGATTTACAAACTACATGCCGCTGAACACCTTCCAAACTCAGGTGTTGATGGAAATAAGGGTTCGACTGTTGAAAATTATGTCTCAAAGCCAATCATCAGTCTATTGACGGTTGTGCTTATCATTGTCATTGTATATAAATTATTGAATTAATAAATATTATTAATTTTTCATCACTGTGTACATCTCATTTTGTACTCCTACTATGTGATGAAGTTCTTAAGACTATTTAATTCGATATAGAAGGATATATCGCTTAGTCCTTAAATGAGTTCACGACCAAATGATGTACTATTACTAGGACGATAGACATATCAAGTGTAGGTCGTTGTGTGCCATATAGATTGGTTGTCCTCTTAATCAAGGAGCGTGGAGACGCTGGTATGGCATACAGGTAAAATATAGGAGTACATTTCACTGAACGTGACCAACTCTAAAGCACTCTACTGTCAAAAATCACTCCGAAGGGATATAGGTATAAGTGTCCCTCCGATCTGAGATCATCACGATGATTTGCAAGCAACTCACTATGCTTTAGTACCGGACTATTTGAATTTTTAATTCAGTGATGAAAATTTTTGGGCATAGTCAAGTACTTGTAAAGTCGGTGTGTGAGTCAAGATGAAATTGACTCCTCTGAATAAGTAGAAGTTAATGTATCAGTGTATTTCAATTCAGTAAAATCTTGGCTGGGATAATCCATGTGATGGATTTTGAAAATTGAAATATAATGTGGATGACCATATCAGGGTTGACAGTTAAATCCTAGGTCACCTTGAGCATTTGGGTCAAAGAGATGAATTATACGGTAACTATATTCAAATAGGTTCTTGAGTATTGCTTAGCATACATTCGGTTTATCCAAACATCGGGTACCATTACTAGATGGTTACTCTGATTGGTACAGAAATCAGTTTCTGTGCTACCGATTTAGGTTCGAACCTATGGGGTCACATATATTAGAAGTTTCTCTCCAATCACCTGGCTAATCTGAAGAGTTTTAGTCAATGGGGACTCTGGTGAAGAGTCCCACTTGACGGGGACTCTGCTGAAGAGTCCCATTGGATGGGGACTCTAGAGAAGAGTCTTATTAAACTTGGACTCTATCATTAATAAAGATTAATTAGTGATTAGATTACTAATTAGCTCAATTTGATTGAGCATTAAAGTTGG
>KE507825.1:79184-90124 GCA_000441515.1 Elaeis oleifera
TGCGCCACCTCTCCTCACCTGTGCCAATTTGAATTCATGAGAAACGAGTACTCATGAATTTTCTCCCATGCAGAAGCCTTCCCATGCCCTCCCTTGTGTGCCACTTGTGTGGATAATGATAAGGTTGGTTGGCCATTCAAATTCAAATAATGTTTGAATTTGAATGGGCAACTAATCCATGCGCCACCTTATCCTTTTATGCGCCCCATTCTCTACACGAGAAAAAGTTTCTCATGTAAATTCTCTATGCACAAAGAACCCATGCCCTTTCTCTTCTCACGCCTTAAGTGGATAAGGATAGGTTAGTTGGCATTTGAATTCAAATTCAATTTGAATTCAAGTGAGCAACCACCTAGCTTTATCCTCTCACGCAGTGAAAATGCTGAAAGACGTGGTCTTGCACCATTTTAAAATGAGAGAGAAGGTGAGGCATGAACAATCTGATCCTAGAGAGAAAAGGTGGCATGAGAAAGGCTCTGTGCATGAGAAAGAAAGAAAAGAAGAGAAAGAAAGATACAGATAGGGCGCCGGGTTTTCTGAGAGTACCCTAGGGTTTCTGCCTAGGGTTCGAAAAGTGAGAAGGTGAGCTACGAGTGTCATGAGTCCATCAAACTTCAGGGAGAGCTTTTCAAATCTCTCTACTATCTTTGCTGATGATCCAGAATATCTGAGAAATCGGCAGACACCGATCGAAGGAGTTCGATCAGCATCAGCCGTCGAAAGGGTTCTACGATGAACTAGCATTCGTGAGGAGCCGATCAGACCGAAAGCTTCGTGTGGATGATCTGCGGAGATCAGACATACTGTGTGACTGTATTACGATGATCAGACTTTCTCGACAGTGATCAGACTGCAGCGATCGACTACCTGCACGAAGGTAATGTGTTCTGAACACGTAACAGTAAAATGTTTACTGTAGAATTTAAAATTTAATTTAAATGCATGCTATATATATCATATTTAGATCATTGTATAGGATTAATATATGTTAATTAATTAGATTAATTAATAATTTTTGCTATAAATTATAATTTAAATTTTTAAATTACCGTTTACCCTGCACTAAAATTTTCACAAATAGTACCATAATAAAATCTTCTGATTGATCTTTTCCATTTGAAATCATGTGTGATGCTTTCAATTTTATAATAGGGGCCGTCTTAGGTCAAAGAATCAATAAGGAGCCATATGTGATCTATTACGCTAGTAAAACTCTATCTGATGTCCAATTGAACTACACCACGATAGAAAAAGAGCTACTAACGATGGTATTGGCTCTTGATAAATTTTATTCATATCTGTTAGGATCTAAGGTTCTAGTATATTCTGATCATGCAGCTCTAAAATATTTGCTCTCAAAAAAGATACTAAACCACGATTGATCAGATAAATCCTTCTGCTTCAAGAATTTGATCTAGAAATTCGAGACAAGAAGGGTTTCAAAAATATGATCGCTGATCACATTTCTAGAATCTTAGTTGATCATACGATGAGAATAGATGAAGTTAAGAAAAATTTTCTGATGAACAACTTTTTGCAACTTTCTCTGACCAAATCCCATCGTTTGCTCACATCGTTAACTATTTGGCAGCAGGACAAGTTTCTCTCCATTGGACAAAATAGAAAAGGATCGATTCTTCTCCCAAGTCAAACATTATTACTGGGAGGAATCCAAATTGTTCAAACATTGTCCTGACCAAGTGATTCGATGTTATGTCCCTGAGAGTGAGTATCAAATTATACTTACCTTTTGTCACTCTCATGCATGCGGAGGATATTTTAGTGGAAAGAGAATGGTCGTAAAAATGTTACAAAGTAGATTTTACTGGCCGACATTGTTTAAGGATGCACATAAATTTTGTCTTGAGTATTTGCGCTGTCAGCAGATGGGGATATTCTAGAAAAAATATGATGTCCCTATCTTCCATTTAGTCGTGGAAGTTTTTGATGTTTGGAGAATCGATTTTATGGGCCCCTTTCCTCCATCCTATGGATACGAATATATTTGGTTGTGGTAGATTACGTATCTAAATGGGTTGAGGCTATAGCAACCAGGATGAATGATCACAAGGTGGTAATCAAATTCATCCAACAGAATATCTTAAGTTGATTCGGTTGTCCAAGGGCCATTATCAGTGACGGAGGTGCACACTTCACGAATAGGCACTTTGAAAGTTTAATGAAGAAATACAGAATCACTCACAAAGTTGTCACACCATATCACCCCCAAACTAGTGGCCAAGTGGAAGTCTCAATAGGAAGATCAAACGAATTCTTGAGAAGACGGTTAGGTCTGATTGAAAAGATTGGTCTGGATGATTAGACGATACATTATGGACCTACCGTACTGCATACAGGACTCCGATAGGAATGTCTCCTTACCAACTTATTTTTGGAAAAGCCTGCCATCTATCGGTAGAGCTAGAACACCGTGCATTTTGAGCTATAAAGCAATTCAATTTCGATATGAAAATATGAGTAGTAATAGGAGACTACAATTGAATAAATTAGAAGAGCTATGCAATGAAGCATACGAGAATTCATGAATTTATAAGGCTCGAACTAAAGCTTATCATAATAAATATATTTCATGAAAAATGTTCGAACCTAATCAAAAAGTGTGGCTTTATAATTCGAGGTTACGACTATTTTCTAAAAAACTCCATTCACGTTGGGATGGACCATATATCGTAACTCAGGTATTCCCTCATGGAGAAATTGAAATCAAAGATCCTAAATAGGGAAACACTTTCAAAGTAAATGGCCAACGATTGAAACATTATGTGGATGAAATCAAAGATGGCAAGCAAGTTGACTCAATTGAATTACAGAATCTAGTCTGCAATTAAACTTTGGCTTGATCTAACTGAAGATCTTAAACTTAGTGCTTGTTGGGATATAATTTAATATTTATTTTTAGTTATCTAGTTTCTTTTATTTTGTAAGAATTTTTGAGAAAAATAATTAGCCAAGTTGGGGAAAAGCACCACGATCAATGGACTTAAGAACACACCACGCCCAGTGATGAAGGACCTCTCAATCAAGATTACACACATCAAACTTAGGTGGTGTCCTTCCTTGTTACATTCTATTTTAGCTTTATTATGATTCTCTTCTTCTATTGGGGATAATGAAAATTAAGTTAGGAGAAAGAATAACTAATTTAATTAAGTCCTCGAGTATGATCAGAAATAATTAATTTGTATATCTGAATTTTATCTCAATTTGAAGTTAACTAGGCACCCTAATCAATGAGTGATTAATGGTCTAAATAATTTTTGAGATATTGAGGAAGAAATTATTAAGGATGCCCAATTAATGAGAGAATTTAGACCAGACTAAATTTTGGAGTGCTTCTAGAACCCTCTTCCCATCATCTCAATGAAGAATCTGCTTTATAAGAGTGGGTAGAAAGGTCGTGGTATGCAAAAATATTTTTTATTATAAAAAAGATAAATAAAAAAAAGATTTTAGTATTTCTTACCAAATAATCGGATCCCTTCGCCTAAGTAAGTATTATTGTTCACGTCAAAAGATGAGAATGTGAAGAAACCTCTTGTACAGTCAGTTTTTAATTCGTAGTCTTTTTGACTCGAGTCAGTAAGTCTGAGGGATATTTTACACCTAATGCCCTAAAGCCAGCTGATTTGGGAGTCATTGGCCCAAAGCTCGCTACAAGAGTCAATTAGAAAGCTTAAGGGGTTAGGACATTGCACTGACTGTACATGTAAATATTTTTATAAAAAAAAAAAAAAAGAGAAAGAATAAGGACGCTAAATTGTAAGAAGATAATAAACCCTGCTCGCATCAAGTTAGAGAACTTAAAGAGTAGAGTGAAAAGTTGATGAAAGAAGATATTAAAATTTCTATGACTAATACTCAACCATTAATTGGGTAAAATTGATAATCCAATGAAGTACCTCATTAATGGTCTAGTCGGATATCTACTACAGTTAGGAATGTCTAGGATAACTTTCGATTTAAGGATAATTTGGTGCACAATACTAATGTATCTATTTACTCGAGGACGAGTAAAAGTTCAAGTTAGGGGTATGATGAATACTTAATTAAGTTATTAGAGATACTAAATATTATAATAATTGATATTATTTTATTAAAATTTGATGCTCTCTAGTCTATTTTACATGTAATTGAGAGTTTGGATTCATATGACTCAAATTAGACTCAAATTGGATCAGAGTTGAGTGAACCAGGCAACCAGCTCCTATTCCAGTGTGAACATGACTTAAAGATTAATAGAAGAGAATCAATATGAAGATCCAAGGATCTTTATTTACTCTCCCACCTCTCTTTTTATGAAACCCTAGCTTCTCCACTCTATAAATAGAACCCCAAGGCCTCCATATTCTTCAATCAAGCCAACCCTAAGTTCTCTTCAAGCTTCTCTCTTTCTCTCTCCCTGTTCTTCTTCTTCATAAGTCTAGAGGTGGTACTAATCCTAGCACAACACCATATTTCTCCACAGATCCCTTTTTCACATCCCATCAAATCTAGGAGAGGTCCTAATCCTAGTACCACTATCTTTTCTCATCTACATAATTGCTTCCATCAATTTTTTTCTTTGGAGTTCCTGTATCAAACCTTCCAGCCATCCTACCGCTGTCTGCACAGAGAAAAACGAAGGATTCAAAGAGACACATCCACCATCGGGCACAGCAAGAAGATCAACTTGATTTAGTTATCTTGTATCATAATTTTATTTCTTTTCTTTATGTACACTTTTTATTTAATTAATGAAAATAATTTATTATAATTTTTGTACTTCTTTTTAGTTTTTACAATCTATTATTTTTTATTTTATATTTTTAAACAATCAACTAAGATCCCCATGGATACGATCCGACTCACTCTATCTACATAGTAGTGAGTAGGATTAATTTTGGTGTGCTACGACATGCATCAAGGATCATCACGAAGATGATATTTGATCTGGAGAGATTGGTATACAAATTACTTTCTTAGGATAGATGAGTCTTGAATCTATGGTGTAGAGACACTGGAGTGAAAGTGTAAGTGTTGTTTGGAACAAAGGTACTGAGCATGATCGATCACTAGTTGTCACTACGATACCTATCTATTTGTGAGTGACTAACTCAATGTTACAGTAGTGTGACTAGTTTTTTGATCTGCAGTACCTCGACTATTTATAATAGGGTTGCTGTAGTTTAACTACACCATAACTTGATCTCCTATTCATACGGAGCTTTGAGGTATAATTGGCTGCAGTAGACTCACTATAGAGATAGGATGTGCATCAAGATAGAATCTATCGACTTCGATAGATGAGGAGTAGTCCTATGTAGATCATCAGGTTGATTCCTAAAGTTCATGGGCATGACATGTGAAAAATAGAAAGCTGTTTCTATCGGATTCCATATTGGACTCGAGTCAATTGATTCTAGCATATGACAAGAATCAGATTTGACAAGTTATCCTTAACCTATGTCATGTCGGAACTCATGATAGAGGAACCGAATCACATGATAACTGCATCTAGAGGTTCATCATTCAGTTCTGCTAGATTATCACTACATACTGTTAGGTGTCACTGATAGATTATAAGATCAATTAGAATCATTTTGATGATCAGTGATTCTTAATTGACTGAATTGGAAAGAGCTTCAATCCATCAGAAAGAGTTTCGATAATGTTGCTGATAGAGATCATAGCATATCTCACTATCAGATAGAATTGGACCTATGGGGTCATATAAACAAAGATATTGATCTAAGATTGCACAATTGGGCTAAGTATAGGTCAATTAGATTAGGATCAATTGAGTCCTAGCTTTGGGTTTAAGGAAGCCATGCTAGCACATGGTTAAATCCATTTTCTTCAACCTAATTTGGGTTTCCTATTAGATAGGGCTAAACCAAATTGTAGTAAGCTCATTTTGGACACTAAGAGTTGGAGTCTCTGAAGCAAGCCTTCCATGTAAGAATTAAGAGATAGGGAGGGGCGCCAACTATTGGTGCCCTAGTTGGCGCCCCACATTTTTCATCATGTGTTTTGTTCACAGATGGAGTGGCACCCCATATGGATAAGATCCAAGGGGTGGCACCACTTATGGATAAGGATGAAAGGATAAGAACTTCATCTCCATTTGAATTTGAAGAGTTCAAATTTGATTAGAGGATAAAAGATAAAGCTCTATCTGAATTTGAATTTGGATTCAAATTTGAACTGTTCAAATTTGAAACTGAGGAGATTGAATTGGGTGACAACTACCTTATCTTATCTCCATGTCATCTGATGTTTCTCAATGATTTTGTGTAACAAAATGAGAGAAAATTCATGGTGGTGGTGCCTTGCAGAGTCCTTCTGCTTTAAGGCATCTGATTTAATCAAATACCTATATAAAGAGTCCCCTTTTGATCGGTTATGCAGATTTTTCATGAGATAAAAAATTCTCATACCTCCTCCTCTCCTCTCCATGTCTCCTCCCTCCCCTCTCTCTGATCTCAGACCTTCTTCCACATCCAAGAGTGTTGGGTGTGTCATCTGGTGGGTTTGAAGCATCGAAACCCATTAAATCTGTACGAAGAAGCAAGAAGGCTATGATTGAAGGTTGATCGGAGCTTTATCGGATATCAGATTGAAAGCAAAACAAGGAGTTTGCTGATCTATTTAGGAGTAGATGGATTAATCAAAGAGAAAGCATCCTAGTCTAAGTCCAAGTGGATATCTATAAAGGTCAGACACGTATGCGGCTCAACAGCGAACCTCAAAAATACACAGATCATTGGATTGCGAAGTTCATCTACCCGCACCAAGTGATATGATTACCATCTGATTTAAATAGTTTAAATCTTTGATTTTATTTCTAATATTAGATGTATTATCAATCTGGCCATGATCGAGATCTGATCTCGATTTGATCGCACATCGGATCAAAATTTTTTTGAAGTCTGCTACATCCTGATCTGATCGATCGGATGTGCAGTGATTCCTTCAGCCTCTCAACCATCTTTCGATGCGTCTAGCTCAGCACCTGCCCTAGCTTCTATTGAGGTCAAGCAAGTTCTATACATAGCTACAGTTTTTCCCTCATCAGACTCCACATTGGGGAGCTGGTGAGTAGCACAGGACCTCATATAGAGGATCCTACTTCCAGTGGATGAGAAGAAGTTGGAGGAGTCAGGCTCCAACTTCTACCACACCGATGCATACAACTCCATCTGCATAATTGATGCTGAGCTTCATATCTTCATCTTTATTTTATTTTGTTCTGTGCTCAGGTTAGCTAACCTCCTTTGTTTTAAGCTCATGCACCACCTTGTCCATTTCATGAATTCCACCAAAGTCGTGAGGTTGGAAAAGGGTGAGGTCCAGCAAAGGGTGGACATAGCTGAGGAGAGGTCCATTAAGGTGGAGAGGGCCATAAAGAAAGCTCAAGTTGTCTTGACTGAGGTTGGGGTTGGAGGTCGGGCATATGAAAGAGGCGGTCAAGTCAGTCTAGGAGAAGCTAGCGATAGCCAAAAGAAGAAGACTCAGGAGGTCGAGGTGAGAACTAAGGTTGACATCGAGGGGACCAAGTTGGCGTAGAAGATGGTGGACTTTCAGGCTTTGGAGGAGCTTACCGATGAAAAATTGAGTTTGTCATGGAGTCCTGTAACCTTGGGGTTCAGGAGTGTTGGGCCAAGATTGTAGAGCATTATCCCGATCTTGACCTCTCCTTCTTGGTCGACGATAACCTTTGGATTTTCTTATGAACCCAACTCCCAAGGAATATAGAATCTTCAGAATCACTGAGTCGGAGACTACCGTCGCCAATGAAATCACAGATCGGGCCAAGGAACCCACCCCTCCAATGAAAGTTTTTACTTATGCTTTTTTATTTTTTGTTCTTGTAACCATAGTTCAGCTTTTCCAAACTAATTTTGTAGTTGGCTTGATCGACTTTTCTTGTATACATATTTAAAATATTTTAATGAAAGAAATACCTTTCCCTTTCTGAAACTTTTGGTGCTGAACTTCCTTTCTTTTCTTCTTCTTCTTTAAGTGAATGAATATTGATAAGTGACACCTACATTTTTTAAGCCAAAAGATATGACTTTATAGTAAAACAGACCTCGATTAGTGATGAAGGTAGTTTTCTCCTCATCTTTGGATGCTATCCAGATTTAATTTTAATCAGAGAAGGCATCCATGAAAGTCAGAAGCTCATGGTCTAAAGTCACATCCACCAACTGGTCAATCCATGGTAGAGGATAACTATCCTTTGGGCATGCTTTGTTTAGATCAGTGAAGTCTATGTAGTTTCGCCACTTTTCATTCACTTTCTTTATAAGGACCATATTTACCAGTCAATCTGGGTAGGTCACCTTCCGAATGAATTCAACACTATGGAGCTTATCAACTTCTTCAGTAATTACCCTTTATCATTCTAGAATGAAACTATGCTTCTTTTGCTTGATGGGTTGGAATGTAGGATCGATGTTTAACCGATGCATCATCACCTCAAAGTCTATACCTGATATGTAGGTGGTTGATCAAGCGAAGATATCTGCATTTTCTTACAAAAAGATAACAAGATGATGTTTGGGTACCTCATCTAGGAATGATTCAATGTGAACTATTCGCTCATTGATCTCATCCTCAAGAGGAACTGTGATAAGATCCTTGGTAGGATAACTTATCGTGGGTGTCTAATCCTTCGATGGGAAGATCCTCAGGTGGTGCAACTTCTTGAAGAGCTATGATGTAGCATTGCCACACTAGAGCTTGGTCACATCGAAGCTCACCGATTCCTTATTCCATAGGGAAATTCATCATCGAGTGATATACTGAGACCATGGCTCGAAGTGCATTCAGTCTTGATCATCCAAGTACGGCATCATAGGCTGAAGGGATCCTAACCACCAGAAAGTTCAAGTGTACCATGGCTCACTGGGGTTCCTGACCCACGATCATTGGTAGCATGATTATCCCTTCCAAAGGCACAACATTTCTAGAAAACCAACCAATAGGAAGTCAAGTCTCTTCAATCGATCTGAGATAAATCCCATCTTGAAGAATGCATCATAAAATAATATGTCGGTTGAATTTTCATGATTAACTAAGATACAATATACATTAAAATTTATAATATCAAAAGATATAACTACCACATTATTATACAGAAATTGAATTTTCTGAACGTCTTCTTTGGAGAAAGTTATTGCTTCCTCGATTTTCTATCTTTTGGCGGGGGCTGCCAATCCTTCCGTCGTGTTGCTGACCTATCCCCCAATGATAGTATTTATTATACCAGTAGGTTGGCTTTTCATGAGTTCTTCCTGATGAGGTGGTTTAGGGAGATGAGGTGGATTTGGTGGAGCTTCACATGACTCTCTTCAATACTTCAGGTACTTATCTAGCCACCCATGCTTAATGAACTCCTCGATCTCGTCTTGCAGTTGGATGTATTTTTTAGTGTCATGACAATGATCCCAATGATATAGACAATATTTGTTGGGATCATATTGATATGGCTTTGGTCCGCATCTTCTTTGTCCTTAATGGCTCCTTATTTATCTCCATTAGTATTTGCACCCTAGGGGTATTTAAAGGAGCATAATGGTTAAATTCTTCACTGGTGATATATTTCATTGACTCCTAAGACAAGTTCGCTATTGTCAATTCTAAGGTGAGGTTCTAGATCACTGATTTTGAGGCAAGGTCCTGGATCATTGGGGATGAGGGGATAATCCATGATCGTCGGTTTTGAGGTAGAGATTTTGATCGTCGGACAATTAAATGATCTTCTTGCCTTGGTGAGTTTCTCCTATCTTCATGCCCCACTCTTCTTTCCTTAACCTTTATCTCTGTTGATGTACCATGCAGCCCAAAGGCCTCTTCTATGTTAGTGTACTTCTCAATCCGAGTACGCATCTTGGTGAAATCTTTTGGATATCTCTTCTCAAGTGAGAAGAGAAATTGACATTTCTGAAGTCCGGACAGATAAAGCAACTGACTAAATAAGGTCGCACACTTCGAGCATGACCGCATTAATTGAAGTGACTTACATAGGCTTGGAGGGACTCTCCTTCCCTTTACTTGATGTTGATTAAGGAGTTCAACCTGTGGTGCTACCTTCTGCTATTGATAAAGTGCACCATGAATGATCAGCTAAGTTGCTTGAATGAGTAGATGGATTTCGGTTTCAAGCTGGAGTACCAGTACCATGCTGCTTTCCACAAAGTCGAAGGGAAGCTTAGCACAAGATTTTGTCCATGGTTCTATCCAAGAGCATCAGAGCTTTAAAGCTCTTAAGATGGTCTATTGGATCAGTGGAATTATCGTAAGCCTCTAACTACGGCATCTTAAAATTAGCAGGCATTGGTTTTTGTATAATCTTTGTGCTGAAAGGTGGGTCGATGTTGAAGCCAAGCTCACTATTTTGAGTTGAGGTTTGGTTTCACAGAGCTTTGATTCGCTAGTTCATCTCTTAAAGCTGGCAATCCACATTACCAGCATCCTGAGTGGTGAAGGCCTTCGAATGTCAAGGTGGGGAACAACGATGAGATTGGCTCGAAGTGGAACCTCTTTCGGACTATAGGGTTGGAGACCATCTTCTTTCTTACATGGGGCTTCTAGGTCGGTTGTGTCGACTCTGCCTCTCCTATTCTGATCTGCATGAAGGTTGAGGTGGCATCCATCGAGGTCATTCAGCAGGTGCCTCATTAGTCTTCTGCATCACTAGCACAATGGTAGCCAGAGCTTATACTTGGTGCACAAGCGAATTGAATTGATCAGGATCTAACCCCATAGTTGATTGAGAGGGTGGAGGCGGTGCCTCTATCTATAGCAGAGGTACTTACGAGTTTGCAAGGACTGCAGCTATCGTTGAAGTGGTGGTGTTGGAGCAGCATGATGAGGTCCCTTATATGGTGCCATGATGATAAGATACTTGTTCCTTGCTCTTTCTGGAAAAAAAA
>KE507826.1:41292-52126 GCA_000441515.1 Elaeis oleifera
TTGAAGTCAGAATTTGATTGATAATCACGGTGTCCTAACAACAACATCTTGACCGTATCAATGCTCCATTGAACATTATTCTCCTAGTCAGGTGGCTCGCTAGTTTGGCCTTGCTTGGGCTATACCATGTCTTTCTTATTTTTCTCAATCAAGATCTTTTAACCAAACTTCTATCACCAACCCCAGCTCCATGGAATTGGCTGATTATATCTATAACCAATCTTATGCTACTTTCAAATTTTACCTGTTTGATCCCAAACAAACCACTGCTAAGGAATTTTTAATCTAGTGGGTATCTCACTTGAAGACAATTCAATAGGAACCGAGCTCAGCTGTACTAATCTGCATTGTCCAAGGTGAAACTTCTTTACCAACTAAAGCTCAACTTTCTATGTAGGGTGTAGATGGAGCTTCGTTGGCTCTCCCTACAGACAAAGGTATTCTTCTAGAGCTCTACAAATCAATCAAAAAGTATAAAAAATTTTATGAAGTTAAACATGCTAGATGAAAGGGCTACACTAACATGCTATGTAGAAAAGAGGTTGAAGACTGAATGTTAAAAGATTTTAAGCATAAGTTCCAACTTCATTATGGAAACATAGTTAGGATCATCTTAGATAGGTGCTTAGACTAGTCTTCTTGCTATAGACAAATTTATGACAGGTTAGATAACCATCAGCCTCTTGAACCCTCTACTAGATTCAGGCTGGCTGATTTTGTCGCATCTGTTGAGCCTACTAAAATAAAGAGTTACTTGGTCTGGATTATACTGTTTGGACATTAAGTAGCTAGCTTACCAAAAGTAGTAGCAGTCGACCCTTTTTCAAGGATAAGATTAGTACTTTTGCCCTTCAATCTCTCATTCTTGTACTAACTTATCATTCTTGTTTGAAGGTACCGTTGAAGCTCTTCCTATCAAAAAATTTAAACTTAAGCCTGTGTCTAAGTCTGAGCCTAAGCCCATCTTAGCTTTGCCTGCACTGAAGAGATGTAAATCTCTGACCCATCGCCTCCCTTCTAGTTCAACTATCAATCTCCACCTTCGATATAGGAAGACTAAAAATCCTATATCCATTCTAGTTGACTTAGATGAAGAAGAAGCAAAGAAAGAAAAAAGTCTCTTTCTACATATAGGTCGGCTTCAATAGTACCAACACCACTTCAGCCTTCACAACTATTCCTTCCATAGATGAAGGCATCCCTGCAACAATTCCAAGTTCAACTACATATTCCTTAGTGTCTTCACCCTTGAAGCTTTTGGACCCAGCTTCTGTTCAACTTGTAAGTCACTTCTATGAATGTTAGCATTATCCTTCTGCTTAGCAGTTTTACATACTATTTTTATAAAGGATGTCCCACAATCTCAACATTCTTCGTTGGCCTTACTAGCATGTGTAAAAGCTCAGTTGGCTACATCTTCAGCTTCTTTAGGGTTGTCTCAAAGTGACACTTCAGCCGAAGTTATTCAAGCCCATCATACATTTCTCAAGATTGTCAATCTATCCTTGGATAACCTGATATCTTCAGCTACACTGTCTGAAGCCCAAGAAGCTTTAGAGGTTCTATTAAGAATACCTCACCTTCTTCACCTTTAGATTTATAAAAATTGAAGGATAGTTTATCCATCCTTGCTGAGTCAAACGGATCACTCTAGTTATCATACCCAAACCCGGATCGTAAATCTAAGGTCATGGCAACCGCCGCATACTTATAAAGAACTCTCTCCATAAGCATGTAAGGCATTTCAAATAGATATCAAAACAACATAGTGGTATTTATTAAAATATTAAAATCAAAGATTTAAATTTATTAACCAAGCCAAACGATATCCAAATTCAAATGTATTACATTAAATAAAGTTCTACTAAAACAACAAAATTATATCTAAGTTCAATGAAGTTGATATTGCCAATCTCACCTCTATAGCTCTCTCCCAAAAGTAATGCCCACATTCGAAAAGTTAATTATCTGAATCAGAAAAAATAGTAAAGAGGTGATGAGCTTGACAACTCAGTAAGTAATAAATATCTCATCTAGATATTCAGATATTACTATAAAATATAATATTAAAAATCAATGCCATGAGTAATATACGAAATATTTATGCTTATTGAATAAATCTAATAATTTTAATATTCATATGCATGTGTAATCATAAATCCGATTCGAGTAAAATACATATAACTCTACAATCTGAACTATGACCACACTTATCCCTGTGGCAGGATCTAGAACAGAAACAATGAGCTCACTCAAAGTACCAATGCATAAACCCCATTGGTAGGATCCAGAATCTAATGCACGATCTCGATTGGCAAGATCCAGAGTCTAATGCACAATATCCATTGGTAGGGTCCAGAGTCTAATGCACAATCCTCATTGGTAAGGTCTAGAACACAGTTAGACTGAGAGTATAAAATCTGATCCATATCATAGTACTTTTACAACATAACTTATATATCATAATTCTATGTATATTTCATAATAAATCCATAAATCATAGTATTTCAAAAGTCTTAAAATTCAAATCATGCATGGCTAAAAACTAAATATTTACTTTCAAATAATTATGAAATATCTCGAGTAGATGGTTAATTACTTACCTTTTTTGCAAAATATTGAATAAATGGATTGATTAACCCTGAGGAGATTCTTCAGAACTTAATATTTAAAATTATATTTTTATATTAATTCTAATTCATAACTAAATCAAAATAAATTCCAAATCAAAACTCCACTTAGGATCAGACCAAAAATTTGGGTTGTTTTTCAAATCAAATTTCTAAAATAGGATCAAATTAATCATGGAGATGGGTCTCTAATTTTATAAATCCAAAAAGAGAGAGAGAGAGAGACAACAAGCATGATAGAGAGAGAAAATATTGAAGAGAGAGAAAGAAATCTCAGAGAGAGAAAGTCTATATAGAGGAAAAAAGGCTAGAAAGGAAAGAGAGATAAAAGGTTGAAAGATTTTTTTTCTTTTTTTTCTTCTTTTTTTTTCCTTTCTTTTCTTTTTTTTCATGGGATAGAGGACCCGTGCAGTCCTCTTTCTTCTTTCACGGAACCAGCAAGCTCTTACTCCCCTTGTCTCTGGGCTAGAATGGCTTCTTCCCCCACCGACAACCCTCATGATTGGAAGATCAAGCCACGCCGACTATCAATAGCCAAATCCAATGACCGAAGATGACAATTGATGATGGAAAACCAAACAATATGGGGAAAATAGGGGATCCAAAAATAATGATTTTTAAATGATTTTCAATAGAAAATTTCACAAAGATTCAAGATTAAACCCCTAAAATATTGAGAGAACAAGATAGAAGAGATTTACCTAATTTGGATGGGATTTGCTTTGATTTCGGATGGCCAAAAAATGAAAACAAAATGGGGAGAAAATAGGGGATCTGAAATCAGATTTTTCCAAGAGTTTTTCGGCAACAAAATCAGCAAAAATTCAAGATTAAAAATCAAGAAAGATTGAGGGAATAAGATAGAAAAGATTGACCTGATTTAGATGTGATTTGCTTCAATTTCTGATGGCCAAAATAAGATCAACCGACCAGTTTATCAAGAAGAAAAAGAGGGAAGAAGGGCAGCAATCTTTGGTGATTTTCCATGTGGAATAAAGTGAGGGATTAGGGCTTTTAAATAGGTTTCAATGGGGAGGATCTAGAGTTAGATTAAATCTCTATTTCCTAAAGATTTTGGAGGTCGAATCGGGAAGATGAGCAACTCTTTTGGGAGTTCAGCAAGGCATCCATGGCCTGCACGTGCTAGCTTAAAATTCCTTCTCTCTTTTTTTTAAATTTTTTAGATTTGTGTGGGTATTACACCAATCCTTTTGGGTGAAGTTGATGCTGTATTGACTCAAAAATCAGAATTGGAAGAGGAAGAAATTAGCTTCAGCAAGAACTTTAGCCTGCTATTGATGATTTTAGGAGATGGACAAACCAACTATTAGAGAAAAGAAATACTGATTGAATAGGAGAAAAAGTAACCTAAGTCAAAGCTGAGATTTTAGCCCTACAAAAATATTGTGCCAATTATGGTGACTTAAACGGACCAAAATTGAGAAATCTAGAAATATTGAACACCGTCTAGCTCAGCTATCTGCATGTCTTATCAAGTTACAACAAGCCGATGAAATGGAAACTCTAGGGATACAAATGTTGGATCAGTAGAGCCTACTTTACTCGGCTTTTAAGGAACAATAAAGTTTTACTTTTGTCTTGACTCGGCTCTTCAACCAAGCTTCATTTTTAGTTCTTTGTTTAGAGTCATTCAGCTCTTCGATCGAATTTTGCTTTCTTTATATTGTCTTATAAAACTTGTTTGAAGTATTAATGTTAATGGCTTATCTAGCTGAACTTTATCTTTGTATATAAACTTCTTTTTGCACTTTCTAGATTGGAGGATAATATCTTTCAAGTATTTTCCATTAATCATTCGATCATGTATATCAACATTCATATTTCTCAATTGATACACCCCATCTTGCTGTACATGATGCACCATAAATGGTCCTTCCTAATTTGGAGACCATTTGCCAAATTTTGGCTCTTTCTACCTCAACAAAGGATAGTTTTCCACACTAGCTCCCCTTTTGTAAAAACACTTTGGCTAAATTCTCCTATCATGATTCGGGCTACTTTTCTCTTTTGAGCCCTTATCCGTTCCAAGACATTTAACTTTTTCTCATCAAAAGCAACCAATTCAGCCATCATAACCTGTGAATACTCCTCTTCGATTAGTAAATCCTAATGTAACATGTGTGCCGATTTCACGTTAAACTCTATAGGAAGCACAGCATCATAATCGAAAGCTAGATCATATGGTGTTGTGTCTGTAGGCATTCTTTTTGAAGTTATATAACTCCAAAGTACCTATGACAATACTTCATGCCGTATCCTCGATCTGACACCTGAAGCTCCACCTTGCACTAAGCTCTCTGCCAAGAGGCAGTGTCCTCCATACTTCTTTCCTTCATAATAATCCTACTAGCATGCACAACCTTCAGGATTCCATCATTAGCTCTCCATCTGTAGCTGCTTGAATCCAGTCTGCTCAGTAAAATTAGATTATTTCTAAATTGGATATGTATCGAATCTCACTCAACTTTCTTATTGCTCCATCTTGTGTTTACAAGCTGACTGTCCCAATATCCTTGATTGCACAGCTCGATCCATCTGATAAATGAACCGTATCCCCACTATTCTTTAGGGAGTCAAATGATTCCTCTCTACAATAAATATAATGCAAACATGTCAAATCTAAAATCTACTGAGGAGAAAAATAAATACCTCATCTAAGATCATAAACACATCATCAGTCTCATCGTGTCACTATGATAGACCACCATCATTGCCGTAGTCTATATTTGATCTCTGAGCTGTGGACAATCTCTAACTTAATACCCAACTCATCACACAGATAGCATCTGATTTTACAGAAGTCCCTCAACTTGGATCTGGACTGCCCACCTTGCAATCCTCTGTTGCTTCATCCTCTGCCACCACCATCTTCAGTCACCGTCAAAGTCGAGTCATCGCTTGAACTCAAAATTTGATTCTCCTATCAAGAATCTTATTCTAGAGTAGTGTAGAAGTAACCTCATTCATCTTGATGGTGCTCTTCTCCATAAGAAGAGCAATCATCAAAGGCTCAAAAGAAGGAAGCAATGAAAGCAAGACCAACGCCCTAGTCTTCTCTTCAACCTTCTCACCAATACTGAGGAGATAAGTGAGGACTCTAAAAGTTATTGGGATGCTCATGCACGCTCTACTCGCTCATTTGTAGCTGGTAGAATTGCTTCCATAGAAAGAGAGCATTGGGGAGTAACTTCATCATGTACATCTCTTCGAGCTTCATCCACATCGCCATCGAAGAAGTCTCGCTAAGCACATAGATCACCATATCATCCATTAAGTACAAGCGGATCATACTAACCACCTGCATCTAGAGCCACTTTCAACTCTTTTCTCTATGATAGTCGGCTTCTCCTTGCATAAGAGAGCATCAATCAACCCTTGTTGGATGAGCATATTCTTCATCCTCGCTTGCCATAAAGAGAAATTATTTTTTCCATCATATCGATTGATCTATACCTTGATTGAGCCTGTCTCCTCCATCTTCTTTAAACTCGATCAACATCGCCACAACTTGGACAACCTCATGCTCTGATATCACTTATTGGGAGGATCCCTCATGAGCGCAGAATACAGATCTTCATCTAAGATTACAACACCGATGATGATATCGATACCATAAGAGAAAGAAAGAAGAAAGATGCACAAAAGACACAATCAAAATAACGTAGATTAGCCCAAGGTTACCTCCACAGGGCATACAAACTTCACTATGAGAAAAAATAAATACAAGAGGAGATCACACCCTTTCAACTCTCATACTTCAATTTTTCTCTTAACAAGAAGCACAAAAAACCCTCATAAAGCTCTCAAAACCCCCAAAGAAACTCTTTGGCTGCTACCCAAGATCCTCAGCCACTTCTCTCTACTCCACAATCGTCAAGCTCCTTAAAAAATCCTAAAATCGACTCCTGTTCGAACTCCAAGACTCCTCCGAATGCCTAATCACTCCCGCACGTGCCCATGGCCACTTGATCAAGCCCGCTCGCCATCTTAGCCATTGGATCGTGCTCGCATAGCATCCGTGGCTGCCCGACTGCAACCACCTACGTGTGGATCGTGACAAAACTGCATGTCATGTGGTGGACCGCATGAAGACCATGCGTAAACTGTGCACTACATGCCCTAGATAGCATGATGGACTGTGTAGTAGACCACACATCTCGATTGGGCCGCGTGCTGTGGGCCACACTCGCTTATGGGTCGTGCACTGTGGGCCGCACTTGTAGGCCCATGCACTGCGAGCCCGTGCACCAGCAGGCCTGCGCGCCTACGGGCTGCACACTTGCAGACTTGTGCACTTGCAGGTCGCACTCCTATGGGCCTGCACCATGGGCTTCTCTGTCTTAAGCTTCGCTGCTATGTGTTTCGCTTTTGTGTGTCGAATTCAAGGCACCAAAATCCAATATGGAGGGTAGAAGATGGGGTTGCTAGGTACAAGGATGGAGCCAATTGGGTTAGCAAGTTCATCGAGTCGCTAGCTGAGTGGATAGTCCAACAGGCCCCAATAGATGGATTCAATATGGCTTCATGTTAAGACTTATATGGCTTTGAGCTCAGCTGAAGCCAATGATATATCTGAAGTTAGCCCAAAAAATAAATGGGCTCTGTATGTAAGCCTAGCCCAAAGACCAACATGAAGTCGACCCGACATGAGTCCATTTCCAGCCCTACTTGTGGACTTTTCAAATTTATTATGAAGAATCCCACTAAAATTCATACATGTGAAGAAATTTCCCTTTTTTACACATCCTAAGATTATTTTTGTGCATTGTAGACAAATATTAGAAATGAATTAGGATTTTTTTCTGCATTTGTGGATGTTGGATTGTCCAAATCATTTTGCGCATTTGGACTTTGTAAACCTTCTATGCAAATTTTGACATAAATTTGTGATGGAATTCTTTTCTAAGGACTTCCTAAATTAATTAAAAAGTGATTTCCTTTTTATGCAAGGAGGCAAATATGAACAAGATTTTTCTATTTTATATGACCTCAAAAATAATTATGAAGAGTCCAATTAAAACTTATATTTTTTGCAGAATTTCCTAAATTAAGTAAGAAGTGATTTATTTTTTTGTGCATGGAGGGAAATACGAGCAGTATTCCTTATTATTGAATTTTAAAAAATAATAAGGTAGAGTCAAAATTTTTCTGTAGCTTTCTTTCCAATTTTCCTAAATTTTTTAGATGGGTTGAGTTTTTTTTGTCTCATCTTCATTTAACAGGTACAAATATGATACCCACCTGACGCACATAAAGATAATGAAAATGTATAAATTATAAATTATAAGTGAAATTATAAATTATAAGTGAAATGTGCTTAATAATTTATCATCATTTTAGTTCCAACACTTATTAATAAAAGCATTAGCACTTACAGAAAAGATAAATTATTTGATGGAACAATCAAATATTTGTCGTGGATGTGTGTCTGTGTATATATATATATTCTTATGTTGAAATATCTAACAACATCTAGCACATAAAATGTAGTAAGATATAGAGATAAGGAGTTTTTTTTTGTCTTCCCACTCACTTCGGTCACCATGATACCAACTAGCACATCAGATATAGGAAGAAATAGTGGCAACTATCTAAACAACTTTACAAAATAACTCTAAATAGCTTCCTAAATTTTTTGAATTTTCTTCATAGAGAAAATTTTTCTTGAAGGAATTTTTATCATTAATTTTAGCATGGCTTTCTGAAATGGCTCTGAATTCTATTATTTTGTCCCTTGATTTACAAGTGGACTCTTAACTGCTATTAATTTTCTCCTCAAATAATGAAGATTAATGGCTTTCTAACAATGCTAAATTTGACTTTTTCATAAAATAATTAAGAAAAGTCCCACTCAATTTTCTCTATGCATATTTGGAGGGATATATTCCAAAAGAAATTTTGCCCTCTGCATGCCTGGAAAAATTTCTATGAAAGGAAATTTTGTAATTAATAGCTTTCTAAAAGAATTAAAAACTTTCAAAATAACTATAAATTGAAGACTTTTCTTTGTGTATGGATTTCCATTTTTTTACATGGATTTTTGTTATTATTATGAATTTTTTGAATGTGATGTTTTTATGTGCATGGTATGTTTTCCTTTTAACTATTCCTTTAGGAACCATTTTCCTTTTGAAAAAGTTCCACTTGAGATCTAATTTATCCATTTTTGTGCATGTGGAGTTCATAGAATAATAAAAACCAAATTGTTCTATGCAATTTTTTGTACATGAAGATTTTTCTTTTGAACAAAATATTTTTCTTCTTGAAGGGACCAACTAAAATCTAATTTATTCATTTTCAAATGTTCCCACTAAAACTCTAATTTATTCTAAAACATTCATAATCATAGAGAAATATCACAAATAAATTATTTTCTCTTTTCATGGATCTGTAGTTCCCAAATAAACAAGAGGTGGAATTTTTTAGAAAATTATTTTGTCTATTAAGAATTTCTTTTTCAATGAAATAATTTTTTGCTATAGAAGAGTCTCACAAAAATCTAATTTATTATATTCCAAGAGTTTCATAAAAAATCAAATTTATTTTGATCTTTTTCATACTTAGGATGAAAATATTATGAGCAATTTTTTCCATTTATTTATGCTTGTGGAGTTCACAAGATAAATAAGAAAGTGGATTTTTTTTGTGCATGCAGCTACAAAATTCTTTTCTTTTTTTACATGATTGTCGAATGGAGAAAGTATAATGGATGATTTTTTTATCCTTCTTATAGAGTTCTCAAAATAAATAAGGCACGATAATATAATTTTTCTATTGTACATGATCGATGAATTTTTTTTCTACGGACTTGACAAATTTGTTAAGAAGCATTTTTTTCCTAACATAATAAAAATGGAGGATAATATTATTGAAAGGAAATATTTTAATTAATTTAATATAGCTTCTAAAATAATTATTTGATTTTAAAATGAACCTAAAATTCAATTTTTAATATTTTTCTAAATATTTTATGCACGAGGACATCCCTTTTTTCACATGAATTTTGTATTTATAATGATTTGTTTTGTGTATTAATTTTTGTGCATATGGTATTTTTTCCTTCATAAACATTCCTTTTAAATGAAGTCTTTCTTTTTTGAAGTGTTCCATAAAAAATCTAATTTACTCTTTTATGAAAGTTCCATTAAAAATTTAAAAATTTATGAATGAAGTTTAGACTTGTCAAGTTACCAAGATAAATAAGAAGCAGAATTTTTTATGGGTGGAGTTCTATTGTTTTCCACATGACAATAGGATGGAGACAATATTGTGAATAATTTTTTTTTGTTCTAAAAAAAGATAAGAAGCAATTTTTTATGCATGGAGTTTCCAAAATATTTTTTGCCTTTTTTACATAATTGCAGAGTGATGTAATTTTTTTACTATTTTTAGAAACTTCCTAAATTTATTAAAGTGATCTTATATACTTTTTGAGTGGATTGAAAGAATACTCTGTTGAACATTTCTAATTAATAGATAATTTAATTGAGTTAATAATTAGAACTAATATACATTATTATATGATGAATATTTAGTTTTCTGATATGCTAAGAATCTGATTGACTATGCGTAAACTTTTCCATGCTTCTTTTACTAATTCATCCTCTCCTCTTCATCAAAAAAGTTATTTATTTCATACTGCTAATATTTGATTCCTTGTGAGATGACGAGAGGATATTTCAAACAACCAATTAAATGATTTTCTCTTTGCTTTCTAGAATTTATGATTGTTGACTTCTACAATATAAAAATCTAATTTATTCATTCCCAAAAGTCCCACTAAAAATCTAATTTTTTGAAATTTTTTATAGCTGAGGAGAAAATATTATGAGCAGTCTTTAACCTTTTCATGCATGTGGAGTTCCCGAAATAAATAATAAATGGATTAAATGGAGTTCCCAAATTCTTTTGTTTTATTTAATGATTGTGGAATGGAGTTCTCAAAATAATTAAGAAGTAAAATATTTTGAGTATTTTTTTATGCATAGAGAATTTTATTTAAATGAAATATTTTTTTCATATTGAAGAGTCTCGCTAAAAATCTAATTTACTTCTTTTTGAAGAGTTCCACTAAAAATGTAATATTTCAGATTTTTTGTGCTTTTGAGCAAATATTATGAATAAATTTATTTTCTTCTTTTTGTGCTTGTGGAGTTTCTAAATAATAAAAGTGGAATTTTTTT
>KE507828.1:11313-21896 GCA_000441515.1 Elaeis oleifera
CAATTCTAAGAATATCGTTTAGTGATTGTCGCTATTATTTAATAATTTTATGATATCATTATGAATGATGTCAAATCTTGTGGATAATTGAGAAATGATATTTATAAAAGTCACAGCCTGTTAGTGTATTGTACACAATCAAACAAACTCCTTAAAGTAGATAATATCATGAAAGCCTACTTTTGATAATTTAGGTTCGATCATATAAATAAGAATAGGATCAATAGGCGATAATTCTTGAGGTCAATGATTGTGAATCATTGTCAACCTATCAATCCTATCTCCTTAGTAAGATGATCAAGTCACCTTTTGCTGGAAAAGGTGAACAACCAATGATGTTCTGAGTCTGATACATGTTGATGTATTAGATCTACGAACATATTTGTCATAAATTTAGATTATTTAAAATATTTAAATAATTTTATAATAAGGTAGAGAAATAAACTGAAAGAGTATTAAAACTCTTTGGTCAGACCAAGAGGAGTATATCTTTTGGTGAGTTTTTGACATATCTAGAAGAGAATAGAATTATCTCTTATTAGAATTGACTTTGTTAGATATGGTTCGATCCATGATGGGGTTTACAAGTCTGTCGATCTCCTTTTAAGGTTATGCTTTTAAGGTTGCTTGTTATATTCTGAACTGAATTTTGAATTAATCAGTCGCAAAGACTCGATATGAGATATGGATTAGGCATAAGCCGATACTTTCTTACCTTAAGATTTGAAAGTATTCATTTTATGTCAAGCATTTGTAGACAGATTAGCTTGGATTTTGGTCCTATATATATTATTTTGTAGGGTAATCCCAAAGAATCTAAGGGATATAACTTCTACCTTGCTAAAGAACAAAAGTTGTTCGGTATTTTTTTCAGAAAAATAGTACCTTGGTGAAGGTACTGATGCTTTGAAACTTATGAAGTTTGACAAGTAGAAGAATCGATACAATCTAGTGAACCCATAGAGCTGGATTTGATTATATCAAATTTAGAATCTATTGTAGAGGCACCATTAAGAAGATTCGGTAGAGTACTGCGTCCGTCGGATAGATACTTCGGTATCTAGGTCCGGGACGTGAACTTGTTGAACTCGATGAGAACAACAAGGATCTGATCACCTATATGGATGCCATATAGAGATCCGACTCTGATTAATGGCTTGGAGCTATAGAGTCCAAAATGAAGTCCATAAAGATCAACGGTGTATGGATATTCATTGATTCACTCGAAGGACAAAGCCCATGGAGTATAAGTGGATCTTCAATAGGATCAGAATTGCGCAGACGAGAAGGTGGAGACCTACAAAGCTCGTCTGGTTGCCTAAGGATATTGTCAATATTATGGTATTGACCATAAAGAATATTTCTCTTATGGCAATGCTAAATATTTTAGAGTTGGAACGTGCATTTTGATTAGGGATCAAAATGCATAGCTTCGTTAAGAACAAAGAAGAACCCTACAAATATAAATGGATTAATAGTTCTATGAGTGTATTTCTTGTTTTGTATGAAAATAAAATTCTCTTAATTGAGAATGATATTCCTTACATTACAGAGAATAAAGGTTTCACTGTTATTATTGTTCTCCATAAAGGACTTGGGAAAAGTATCTCTCATCCTAGGGATGAAGATCTATAGAAATAGATCTAAGAGTCTGCTTGAGTTTTCCTAGTCCAGATACATAGGGTATTTATGAGTAGAATTTATTCTATCATTACACCATATATTAGATCAAATATGGTATACTCACTAGGGTAGTGAGTGAATACTTGCAAGTTCTGGATGAGAATCACTGGAAGGTCATCCTTATGTATTTGAGAAGTACCAAAGATCGATGACTCGATCATGAAGAATCTGACTTAAAACTTATAAAATTTGAATTTTAATTTTAGTTGAAAATAATAATAGCAAGAATGTGTCGGAATATATCCTTATCCTAAATAATAGAGCAATCTACTGAAAAAATTCCAAGCAGAGCAATATAACCAAATTCAAACTGCGAGGCTGAATGTATTGCAGCATCGATGCTTGCAAGGAAGCTATGTGATTGTATAAATTTACCAGCAAGCTAGGAGTGGCACCCTCCGATGATAGTCCTACTGTATTGTACAGCACTAGAGCCATAGCTCGTGCCAAAGAGCTGAATTCTCATTAGCTTATCAGGCATTTTGCATCGCTACCACCTTATTCGAAAAATCTGTTAAGGTGACGTCAAACTTTAGAAGATTGACAGAAAGGAGAACTTGACCAATCCATTTACTAAAACCTCAGTATCTAGGAGTTCTAAGATAATAAATCGAAGATGGGTATATGATACTATACTGATTGGCTTTAGTCCAAGTGAGAGTTATGGAAAAATATGTCCTAAAGCCAATCGTATGACGATTGTGCTAACTATAATTGCATATGAATTGATAATAATAAAATTATTGGTTCATCTTCAATCATTGGAAGATTTTAAAGATTTGAAGAAAGGATCCAGATCAATCAAGAAGAAGATCTTCACGCGAGCTAGCACTTCTGAGAAGATCGATCATATCGGGGCTTCGAGTGGATTTTCATAGAGGTGGACATATGTGCGGCTATGAGCAATCAGAAAGGATCTTCTCCACCATGTCTCTCAGCAATGGAGATCATCGATCCATGATAGGTATTGAGTTCTGAACTCAAATTAGAAGTAGATGTGATCTACTGCTCACATGCATGCATGCTGATTTTATTTCAGTATTTTTTAGATTTTATATGCAACATAACATGTCATAGATCCTAAAGTAGGTTGATATGATGATTAGATCATATGCGTGTTAGATTAATTTAATTAATCTAATTATTTTTGCTATAATTTTTTAAAAAGTTTCAAAATACATGCATGAAATCGCTATGCATTCCAATAGTATCATCACATAAGTAGTTATGAGATCAACCACCCTCATCACTGAGCATACATATGATATGCCAGTCTTATCAGTATCATTGATCTCTAACTCAATGAACCAATGACTGAAATATTTAGGTCATGGCTATCAAGGATTTAGGTCTCACTGGCATGATCTTATCACAACTCTAAAATTATTGCCCAGACCTATAGGTTCATTATAATCTTAAAATAAGATGCAGTATATAATGAATTGAAAGTCTATTTATTAAATAATAATATCAATTACATGAGTTTGAAAATAAATTACAGAAATATTCGATCGCATCTCATATGCGATTGGCTTGTAAGGCATTATTCTTTCAGCTAGGCTTCTTCTTCTTCTTCTATTTGGATCCCTACAATTTCTCTCTATTTTTCTTCTATTTTATTCTACCAATTTTTCGACTTTTTTCTATAATTCTCTCTTGTACCGAACCCTCCTATTTATAGCTACAGCATCTCTCCAAGTCCTGGATGTCCACAGAGTCTCAAAACATCTCAAAATCATGTCCTAACCGTGTCCTCTATTTCTAGCCATCCGATCAGCCTTCAACGCATGAGAGCATGCTTCATCAGTCTTAAATCAGGTCAGAATCCATATCAAGCATCGGATCAAACTTTAGATTGGATTTGGGCCGTCGGATCGCACACAAGTTCTTTCTCTGGTTTAGTTCTCAGTCGGTAACAACCACAACCATCCAATCATCATCTCTGGAGGGCTTCCAACCCTTGGATCGTGCAAAGGAGTGGGCCACCATCGATGGATATGGGAAGGAGCTCCCTCAGCTATCTGATTGTGTGTAAAAATCAATTTGAACCATTGATCAATGCATAACTCACCCGCTTACCCTATGCACCTCGTTAAAGATCGATCGGCAATATTCTTGTAGACCTCGCATTGATCCGATGTGCCATGATCTATACACTACATTATGAGCCGTGCCTGTTTCTGCGAACTGCTCGTGGGCCGAGCGATCGGTCCATGGTGCACCAAAAGCTATTTTGGATTAATTTTTGGGTGATTTTGATTCTATTTTGAATCCGATTTGAGCCTATTTTTGCTTGGATTTGTGCCTGTCAAATAGGAAGAAATAAATTAAATTTCTCATTAAACTTTTAATGAGTGTGAAATTATTTTGGTACTTAGATTGATTAGTCAGCTTGATATGTATTTTCATAAATGTGCTCTAATTTATATTTTTAAATTATTATTTTATAAAAAAATTTAATTAGTTTAAATTAGGGTTCTAGAAGATGTTAGCACCATAAATTATCTAAAATACTTAAATAAATATACAAATAGATGACTTATCAACACCCTAGAGAAATCTCCATGTCAAGGAAGAGAACCCATGCCCCACCTCAGATATTTTTTTCATGATGAGAAATCAAATTTTTCTTCATGTGCCGTGGCCCCTTTCTCTCCATTTAAATTAGCGTCAAAGATGAGATTAGGTCAAACCTAATCAGATAAGGACTTGAATTTAAATGAGACTTCATCCTTATCTAAAAGGAGAGAAAAGGAGGTGTGAAGAAGGCCTTGGGCACGATTTTTCTCATGCAAAAATAATGAAGGCATGCGTGGAATAAAGGGCATCATGGGGCAGTGCTAGGGAGAGAGAGTCCCAGTCAAATTGGGACTCTTTTGTGCTTTAATTAATCCCTAACTAATTAGAAATTTGTTGTACCCAAAGAGAGGAAACTCCTAGTCTAACTAGGAATCCAATTAGTCTTAGGAAATGTGTCCTAAAGTCAATCATTGAATGATTGTGTTCTTTGTAATTTGTATATGAATTATGAATTAATAAAAGTTATTTGACATTATTCATCATAAAGTATACATTTTCCTTGATAGAATTCATGTGTTGTGATGAAATCTTTAGAACTATATAATAATTGATAAAGGAGGATTTATCAAATAGTTCTTAAACTTGTTCACGATCAAATGATATGTCATTAAAGGATAATGATGTTTTATCTAGGTCATTGTGTGCCATATAGGTTGGTTATCCTCTTAACCAAGGAGTGTGGAGATATTGATATGGTATTGATATGGTATACAGGTGAGATGTAAGTATACATCGTCACTGAACAAGTGATTCACCTGCAGAATACTTTACTGTCAAGAGCAGCTCATGAAGAATATGGGCATAAGTATCCCTCAGATCTGAGATCACCGTGGTGACTTGCAAGCAACTTACTGTGCTTTGGTGTCAGACTATCTGAATTTCTAACTCAGTGACGAAAGATTTCTGGATACAGTCAAGTACTTGTGATAGTCGGTGTGTGGATCAAGATAGGATTGACCCTCCACATTTCAAAATTGATGCATTATTATATTTTAATTGAGTAAGATCTCAATCGGAGCAATCTATATGATAAGTCACAGGATTTGAAAAAGATTAAAATATAATATGGATGACTAATCCAGGGTTGACAATTAAATCCTAGATTGTTTTAAGCATTTAGGATCAAAAGGATGAATTATGTGGTAACCATATTCTATAGTTCTTAAATGTTGCCTTGCAAATATTCAAACTATCCGGACGTCAGAAGTCATTATTAGATGGTACCTTCGATTAGTACAAATTTTTTTTTTATGCTACCAGCTTAGTGTTCGAACCTATATAGTTACGCACAAAGTCAGGCAAAGTAGAAAGCATTGACCTAAGTCTATGTGTTCAATTTGAAAGTATGTGAACTTGATTGAACAAATAAATTAACTTAATTAAGAATTAAGTTAAGAGTCATATGGGATTAAACAAGTGGACTATATCTAGCTAGCACTGGACATGAGGTTCAGATTTAATTCCAAAGATGATGATGATCTGATCAATGATCCAAAAAATTTATGAGAGATTGAATTTATATCCTAATTAATTTTAGATTTAATTTAATTTAATTAAAATTAATTAGGTTAAATCTAAGTTAGACTTGAATCAGAATCCTAATTAGATTAGGATTGATAAACTCTTCGAATCTGGTTCGAATCGGATTCGAATCAGATCTAAAATGAGTCAAATCTGAGTCCATTTGGTTTAGAACCAAGGAGTCCCATGAACCAAAGACTCTCTCTCATATATTGGCTAACCAAAGGAAAGGAGTGCTATTTTTTTTTGCCCAAGAGGAGGACACGTGTGAAGAGTTCTCACGTGAGGAGATGTGGCGTTCTCCTTTCTTTATTACATTCCTTAGTTGGATCGGTTAGAACTCCTAATTTGGTTAGGACATGTTTATATATATGGTGCCTTATGTATAAAAGAAGGGACTTAATTCATGGTGGAGGAGAGCTTTTATTTATGCGACAAAAAGGAGAGAAACTACCATGAGATAAAGAAGGGGTGTGTGTCCAAAAGGAGAGAGGCGTCCCTTCTTCCTTAGTGTGGAAGAACTCTTGAGCATTGCTTCTTGGGCATGAAAACCTTCCTTGGGTGGAGATTAGATCTCAACCTCTCCTCGCTTCCCTTCTAAGGATTAAGACAAAAAGATCATTCCTCTTTCCTATGGAGCCTGGCGTGCACGCGAAGTATAGGGTCTATACTTTCAGACCTCACGAGGCTTTGGATTCAAGCAAGAAATCCTTCATATTTGATCTCTATTCTACTGTAACTAAGGTAAATATAAATTTTATATTACTACTAGTATATAAAATTTTTCAGATGCACCCTGGCCATCCGATCGAATCGGATGAATTTTTTCTTCAACTGGTATCAGAGCCAGACTGATATATGAATGCATAGATTAATTTTTTTGATATGTATATATATGATATATGATCAAATTTTTATGTTAGATATTAAATCTAATTTAGACCTATTAATAAAAATTTATGATCTGATTTTGATCAAGATTTCAAGAATTAAATCAATGGTTGATTGAAGGTTGTTATAAATCTGTTACAACAGAATTTTCTTGATGTAGATTTTTATTGAAATAATAATCAAATTAAAATCTATTTAAATTATTTAATAAATTTTATGATATTATTTTAGATTGGATGTTAGACATAATCAAGATCTGAATTAAATCTATTTTGATAGATTTTTAGATTTGATTTTAAGCAAAATTCTGCACAACATCAAATTGGGTCTAACCAGAATTTTAATTTCATGCATTGATGTGTGTGTTTGAATTATTTTCTATGTGATTTAGATATGAAATTAATATTTTATATACTATATAAAAGTAGGCTCAGATCTCAAATTAATTTGCAACATCATATGATGATGTGATCTAATTAAATTAGATGCATGATATATATGATATGATCATGTTCATATGTGTGCATGCTTGGATTTTATTATTGCATCGATAGATGCAATTGTTTTAGAAACTAGATGCAATTAGTTTTAAAACTAGATCTAATCTTGTTGCTCAGTACTCGAATTGAGATGATCATCAGTCCATCCCATCATAAGAGGAAGTAGGGATTGAGTCTCTTTTTATCCATCAATGGTTTCTCTTATGACGTGTAGGAGTGCCACTGTAGTCAAGTCTTATGAAGAAGAATAGCGAAAAGAATTTGAAAATTATTTTGATTATGAATATATTTAGATTTGATCTAAAGTGATTCGTGATTCATTATAATTTAATAAATAAATTCAGATATAAAATTATTTAAGATCTGAATTTCATATTGCATATGATGTAATCGGTAGTGATCTAAATATTACTATGATATATGTGATGTATGTATGAGATTTAGATCAAAATTATGCATGTTTAATTGTTAAATAAAGATCCAAAATTAGATTTTAAGATTTGAATATACATATGGTATGCTTCACATAAAATCTTAGTAGAATAGTTCTATGAACTGAAACACATATTTCACACACTTAGTTTGGAATTAATAATCTAGATTTAAGAATTGAAGATGCAAAGATACCTCATAAATCGTTTGGATAGTGGGTTAACTTGGATCAGATCTTCTAACTGGGTTAGACTTAGGGTTAGAATAATATGGATTAATTAAAAAAAATGATTAAATTTAATCAAGAGTTGAGTTAGATTAGATCAGAATTTTTCAGATCAATCTCAATAATTGTCGCTTGATCAAGTCTATACTTTGACCATACTAAATAGATCGGATCATGGCTTAATGGTTTAGCCCATCTTTTGATTGATCGAATCGAAACTAATCGATCAATTGGTGTTTAAGATAAGTTTGATAATATTACTTAACAATATGACTGGTGGTCTTTAATTGACAGTTCATTTATCTGGTCATTTCAATGGTATCTAAGGCAAGTCGAGGTAGATCCTCCCACTGATCTCACTTATTTGACCAATTTGATAGATTATATTTTGATTAGATCACTAATTGATTCGAGCTGACCCATGCCATTAAGATAAATCAGTGTAACTGATTTAGGTGTCTATTGATCAGGCTTGTGTCTAGTCCAATTCAATGATTTGATGAAGTCAGTGAGAGGACTTTTGACTTCTAATCGATCTCTTCTCTCATTCTCAAATCATAAATTAGTTTGACTGATTTAGGTGCCTTTAGACCAGCTTGTCTCTAGTACTCTTCATGACTTGATGAAGTCAGTGAAAGAATTTAGACTCGCAAATCCAATAGATCAGCTTGTCTAGTCCTTTTCGTGACTTGGTGAAGTCAGTAGGAGAATTTAAGACTCACCGATCAATTACTTATCAAATCAT
This sequence comes from Elaeis oleifera, assembly GCA_000441515.1. Taxonomy (NCBI): domain Eukaryota; kingdom Viridiplantae; phylum Streptophyta; class Magnoliopsida; order Arecales; family Arecaceae; genus Elaeis; species Elaeis oleifera. Next base: position 19,892 of record KE507828.1, read on the forward strand.
TAACCAATTTTTAATTATTAGGTCCATAAAATGAGCTAGTTATGGGGATAACTAGATCATAGCCTCCATTAAGATGGGTGATAATAGGTTCAATAGTCTAGATAAGCATTGCAGACCCATAGGCTTGGTATTTATTTTGGATATTGAAATTATCATTCATTATATGATAACTCAATTATGTCTCTCTAATGGGTGGTTAGGTTGGTCGACCAAAGTCGGACCTGATCATTTGTTGGTTAGATGGGCTGAGCATAGTCATGTTAATGGTTGTACCTAACTAGGACTTGCAGAGATGGTCAAAGCCAACTGAAAAAAATTTGGGATAAAATTAATTATTAGAAGTTATTTGGAGAAATATTTGGTTAAGAACCTATCCATAGATGCACATGGGCTGACTGACCATAGTCGGACTTATGTGTAGTTTGTGTGGATTCCAGTATCTGCTAATAAATTAAGGTAATTCTTCAAATTGAAAGTAGAGGCTATCAATTTGTATAAAATAGTGAAAGAACCTTTAGACTAAAGTCTAAATTTTTAAGATTAAATAATTCAAATACTTATAGGTCATAATATTTTCTTTAGTAATGACTAGTAATTTATCGCTTCATTTATTGTTGGACAGTGACAAGCTTATAGGATTAAATTTTGATAATTGATATCAAAAGTTGAGAATAGTTCTCATAGCATGAGAGGATCCTATATGTGATATGGATTCAGCACCTGAAGTACTAGCTCTCAGTGCAGATGGACAGTTAGAGACACTTATCAGAAGTGGCTTAATGACTGTACGACAGTACATTGCATAATGAGAGCTACTATGAGTGATGAATTTAGTTGTAAATTCACTGATGCTCCATTGAAAGAAATGCTTCAAAGGTTAGACAAATCCTTTGGCACACTTGAGGATTCATCCTCAATAGGGCATCATTCCTCTAAGAGAGGAAAGATAAGTATGGTGCAGTGGTATCGTGTTAGGGTTTCTAAGCCCAATAGAACTAACCAGTCTAAGGTAGAGCAGAGTTAGACAGAATGCTTCTTTTGCAAGAAGCTAGCGACTGAAAGAGGAATTGTCCTCTATGCCTAGTTTTCTTGAATCGAATAGACTTAGGAAGAGAAATCAGCAAAAGATTGCTGGACAAGGTACTTATATGATAATACTCTATATTTTTCTATTTGTGATACTACTATCTGGATATTGGATACTGAAAGTCTGATTCATATCTGCAAATCATTGTGGGACTTCAGGTTAGTAGAAAATTTTAGAAGAGCGAACGATTCTTGAATATTAGAGATGGAAGAGCTATTCCAGTTCTAGTTATAGAAAAAGTTTGGCTTGTTCTCAATTCAAATGTCATTATTTTAGATGATTGTCATGATTGTCTATCTTTCCTTATGAATGTTATTTCCATAGGCCTTTTGGCTAAGGATGGTTATAATTTTTAATAAAGAAAATATTTATGATATCATTGTGAATGGTGTCACAGTTATGCATGGATAATTGAAACATAATATCACAGCCTGTTAGTGTAATGTACACATTAAACATATACCCTAGAATAGATAATGTCATAGATGCCTATTTTGGTAGTATAGGCTCAGTCATATAAATAAGAATAGGATAAATAGGTTCACCAAAGAGAAAATCCTTGAGATCAATGATTGTGAATCATTGTTGACCTGTGAGTCCTATCTTCTTGAAAGATGACCAAGTCACCCTTTACTGGAAAGGATAAATAAGCCAGTGATGTTCTAAGTCTAATATATATTAAAGTATGTTGACCTATAAACATAGGAGCCAGAGGAGGGTACTACTACTTCATTATATTTACTGATGATCTATCGAGGTATGGGTATATCTACCTTATGAAGTATAAGTCCGAATCATTTGAAATGTTCAAACGATTCTATAGTGAAGTAGAAAATAAATTGAAAAGAGTATTAGAACTTTTTGTTTGACCGAGGAGGTGAATATCTTTCTAATAATTTTTGATATATCTAGAAGAGA
>KE507829.1:53885-66153 GCA_000441515.1 Elaeis oleifera
TTATACCCATGTACTTCGTGAGTAGCTCTTGACAGCAGAACGCTCAGCAGGTGAGTCATCTGTTCAGTGATGATGTACTTCTACATCTCACCTATATGCCATACCAGTGTCACCACACTTCTTGGTTAAGAGGATAACTAATCCATATGGAACATAACAACCTCCACTCGATAAACGTCATCGTCCTGTAATGACATATCATTTGGTCGTGAATATGTTTAAGAACTATACGATAAATCCTCTCTTTATCATACACTAACATAGTTTTAAAGACTTCATCACAGCACAAGAGTTCAAGAAAGATATAACTTTGTGATGAAAAAATATCAGAATAACTATTATTTATTTATCAATAATTCATATATAAAGATGAACTCAATCGTCACATGATTGATTTTATGATACAATTTCCAACATAGCTTTGAAGTAGGACCTCGAGATTGATCGAGGAGGGTACTTCCTCTAGCGCCAAATATTGCAGCTGATCTCTCTGCTTGAGGTCGGATATCGAAGTAGTCATGGCCGATGTAGATTCGCTGCTGAAGCTTTACCTGAACACCTGCAAAATAAGTCCACATCAGGGGGTTGGCTCTAGTGTAAACCCTCCGATGCTTAAGTCAGGAGATGAAGAATGATGAGAGGAGAGAATTAGGAGTCGATTGATTACATACCTTTAAAGATTCTGGAGCTTTTAATTTATAGGAGAGGAGTTTAAGACATGTTCAACTCAGAATCCTGATGGTTTTCAAAATTATTGAATGGATAGATTCGAAAAAAGACTTTCCTTTTATAGGAGCTCTGATTGTGAAAGAATTCTTCCTTATCTTGACTTTTTCAATTTAGAGGAAGGACTGATCTGCTAGTAAAAGGACTAGCTCGGCCTCAACCGACCTAGTTGGTCGTCTTCATCCATAGCCGATCTAGAAAATTGTTCAGGCTGGGGAACCAGAGTTTGTAGAGCGGATGCTTATCGTTGTTTGTTGAAGTAGGTCAACAAAAATGAAGTAGATCATCTTCCGAAGTAAAATGAAATTAGGCTAAAGAATAAGGTCCGTCATTGACCCGATAGGTCATACTTAGACGATCACTACATCTGTCTAATCCAGCAAGCACCATCTCTAGTAGTTTGGCTGTAGCTTGCTCGGAGGTGATGAGATTGTTTGGGCCGAGGCTGAGGTACAAATCTACAACAGATTTTATACGAAATAATGGTGCACCATAAATTGAATTTGCTTTGGCAAAACATTCATGATGATTTCACGGCAAGATCGTTAATAGTTTGGCCAGGCCGACCAGCTCTCAGACTAGCTTCATCCATAATGTTGTTGGGCGTTAGGCTATAAATCTTTTGTTTAGGCTTGATTAAATTTACCTACATCACAACCGTGTAGACTTAGACTTCAATTAATGATCAAACCATACATCTTAAAAGTAGAAATGCTTTTGAGTAAACTTCAATAGTCCAGCTTTTCGATCATTCTTGTATATTTAGAAACTCGCATGCATTTTGACATCATGATTCAATGATACAATTTCAGATCTTAATATGCTGAATTTTAGATTCCAAAAGATCATATATAAAACCTCTCAATTCTTTCATACCTCCAGAGCCAAGGATGAATGATCGATGAACTTATGTGCAGCATCATACCATTATGGAATGCGTTTTATTCTGCACACCTCCATTTGGGTTTAGTTTGTCTCCTTGAAAACGAGATTGATGCTTCCGTCCTTCTTTTCAATGTCGGCCTTGATAGGTTTCCATCACTTTCAAAAGGTGCCGTCTATCCTTTAAGTAATGTTACATGGTGGTGTTCCAATCAACTTGTTATCAAATTCCACCTTCACTAGTGGGATATGAACTTTGAGGAGGCCTGCCCCTGTTAGGTAGCCATCAACCGAATGGGGAAGGTTTTCTGTCAATTCTCTAGGACTAAAATCTAAATTTGATTTGGTTCTCACCAATTCCATGCCATTGCATGTGCCGAGTCAGTGCAGTCGATTTTGGGGTGAGGTTAGAAATATTAGTCTTTATTTATTGCCTGCTAGTTTATGACGTGTGCGGGGTTATTGCAACAAAAAATGGGACCCGTCAACAATTGAATGATTTAGTCTAATAGTATAAAGTTTGGAAAGTGATAAAACGGTTAGAGATATTTATAGGATGGGATAGTTAAGTAACTGAATATGATTGTTATCAGAAAAAATAAAGTAACTCAATATGATTTCCTAATATTACACTAGCATATTTTACTTCATGAGTTTTACTTGAAAACTGATGGTGATTTTAGTTTTACAGACCCATGGACTGGACCTGCTTTTGTCAATGTAGCATAGATATACAAATTTATAACATGCGTATCGAAATATGAACTCAAATTTATAAACCTTCGTCGTATCCATGAATGTCTCGAATGCTTTCTTCGTGTGTTCCCCCACCTCAAAAGAAGAAAAATAGAAAAAAAGAAGAAAAAAATATGGCAGGGAATACAGGTGAAGAAAATGTTTGAGACATCTATGCTTTTCCCTTCATTCCACTGTCAAAAATAAAAATGAAAAGGAGTATTCCTTCTATTTTAAATCATGTTTTTAATTCCACCATTAGGTTTAGTATACAAAACTCTTCTGAAAGCTCGGACCACAGTTTGAAAAACTATCAGACTTGGATCAGTTTCCCTCAAAGCCAAGTATTCACCCTCAGCCCCTCCATTGACAATTGCCAAAATTACTTGAAATATCTTTTCATGAGATATGCTGCATGCTGTAATTCCAATCTATATCACCTTATAGTAATCATTTGTCCATTTTCTCTCCAAACAAATATCACTAGCAGTTCTGTCACTTTCCTCGCACTCTTGCAGCATGGCACATGGTCAGGAGTTGATTTAGATCAGTGGAGGATGCGATAGAAGCTAGATTTTCTTCGTTTGTGAAGGTGATTCTCCCATCAATAACCATCATTTTTGTGCGCCACACGCCGCCCAAAAAAAAAAAAAACTCTTATAACTAATACCATACCTTTCACAACGTTGAGCATGATCCAAGCATTGCCAAGTTATTGACAAAGAAAGTACACTTCATGCTCCCTAACCAAATGGCTTGGAGAACAAATTTGATTTTGCCTTTCATTGCTCTCTCTCACTCTAGATCTATATAAGTTATCCTATAAATAACGCTGTTTCCACCGCACTGAACATGAACATGACCAACATATCAATATCTGCTTTAAGTCAATGTCGCCTCACCAAACGGCTCAAAGAAATGTAGCCTAGTTTGTTTCTTATTCCTCTTCTTCCCTTCATCTTTCCCCCTTCAACAGCAGGAAGCCCAAAGTTTTGATCCTCTTGTTGTCAATTTTAAATAGGTACATCTTTTTTGGGATTATACAAATGAAGATATTTTAAGCATAGTTTCAGTATGCTTCCCTATTTGGTTGTACAAAGGAAATATAACTTTTTCAAAACACTTCCATGGCTTTATATATCCTTCAGGGGTGGTCAACAGAGCAACTTCTGATGGAAGGCATGGTAGATGCCTTTAAGCTATCATTAGCTGACAGGGACCACAGAAAACAGGGAAACACACAGCGGAGACATTGTTTGAATTATTGCCTCCGTACCCTTGTCTGCATTCCAAACCAATGTAGAGAATATTATTTTCTTTCATTAATTTGATTGACCTTACACAAATGTGGAATTAAAAGACACACAAACTGGACAAATAATAGACAGGGAAATGTAACAAGTTAGTTGTGGTGTTGTCTAATCCACTTGCCATTCGTTAGTATCGAAATTGAAGCTTCATGGACAGGAGCGTTAGGACTCCATTGAAAGACATATGTGCCCTACCAAGTGGATATTGTGCTGATACGGGATTTGTTGGATAGCTACTCTACTGCGTATAGGAGACAAAGTCACCAACTGTGCACCCTAGGAGAGGGTTTGGACATCTTTATGGCACAGTGGCAAAGACGGCCTTCGACAAATGGAGAGCTTTAATTTAGTTCAAGTGTTTGAGGAAGTGACCCTCTCCTAAAATGTGCATAAAGCTGTGCTTAAAATTTCCTTGATGTATGACATGATAGAAAATATATCCATTCTCAATTCAAGCAGAATTTTCCCTAACGAAATGGCTCTCAAAAATTACCGAAAGATAAAACACCAAAAGGTTAGAGCAGGAACAAAAGGGATCTCAGTTTTTTCTTTTTTTTTTAGATATCTGAGAAATTAGAATGATACAAAGAACAATAGCATGGTCCCTGGGTGCAAGAATGGAACGAAAATATTAAAAATATATGATGAAGTAATCGTGCTGCTAATGTATGAAAGGAGCTGCTGGAGATAGCGAGGAAGTAAACAAGTAGCACTATTATAAAGTGGTGTCCTAACTCTAATTTCCATTCTATAAGCCAAAAAAGGGTAATATTCCTTCTCAACTATATAACCAACACCAATCAATGATCAACAAGGGATGAACATGGATCCGCAGGATTTTCACTGTACAAGACTAGCAGTAAGTCAAGATTCCCCAATGGTACCACCTCACAGGCCAAGTTTATGAGTGACTGCTTTTGGGAAATTGTATGCTGAGTTCACGTGGTGTCCTCTGGCCTGCCATTGATGTATTGGATAACCTATTGTCATTTAGCACTGCATCCGTTGGTAGATAAATCCACAAGATTGTTCCTTTTTTTTTTTGCGAGAAAGAAGATAAGGAAGTGAAGCATGTGATCCTCTTCTTGAAAGTTTGGTGCTTTGAGTACATTCCCCAACCATTACAAGAATGCGTTAGATAAACGATCACAAAAAAAAAAAGAAAATGTGGAAGAGAGAACAATGAAAAATGAGAAAGGGAAGAACCAAAGGAAGTTTTAGACGGGAAGCACTAAATCCTATCTCATGTCCCATCTCTTTTCCGTAAGTGCATGGGGAATGGTGTGAGTCATGACTTCGAAAAATCACATTTTCACTCCATGCCAACTACCAAGACCAAAAGTAGGGTTCTTGCTTTTCTTACGTTTTCTGGCATTCAGAAAATGGGCAAGTTAGAGAATCAAACTTTAAATGAAAGATCATAATATTGCATTGTTATTCACTAGTTCTCGAAATTGAAACTCGTGCATTTGTGAGAAACTCGCTGTATTAAGATGTCTAAATGGTTTCCTAAGCATTGGATTGTAGATCCATCGCTGTCATTATCTAACAAGATAGTAATCATTGTAACTTCTTATTACAGGTCAAGGGACTAAATTATAATAAAGTAGGACAAGCATTGGGGCTTGCCAGAAGCACTTGACAACCCCACCAACGACCCTTTTTTTTCTTCTCTCAATCAAGCCTAGTTGTCGATAAAAATGTTCTCCCACGTCCACTGGTCATTATGCTTTAAAGTTCTTAGGCATACAAAGAATTTATTCTTTTGGAAAATATAAATTTAATTTTTCATGAATGCCTCTATAAGATGTGAATCTAGGACCTCCTGCAAACGGAGAAGGCTATTTGTATTACAAAACGTTTACTTTCATCATTTTCATGTTTGATTAAATATCAACCTTTATCTAGCTGATAATGCTTTTAAACAAAATATTTTTTAGATATATACCAAACTTTTCTCTAAACAAATTATATACAAACGCCAATATAGTATTGTATCCATGCCAGGTGCACTCTATCATATTGTTTCTGGAGAAACGATGCGATGATTGAAAATATAAATCTCTAACCACCAAAAGTTTGCAATACAGTTTCGTTTATAAACTTCCTATATATATTTTACAATGTTATAAGGGTATTGGAATACAAAGCAATCTGAAATATTTACTTGCTCATATGTATCTTCCTTCTAATCCGTACCATTAGTAATTTTTTTACTCCGTTATTCTTTTAAGATAAGTGGACAATTATCCTGTACTTCTGAAGCTATCGCAACCCGCCTGGTCAAATCTTCAAAACTGAAACAAGTCCGGCCCCTCGCCGACCAGACGAGGACAAAAACCTAACACGCATTAATGAATTGGAAAAAAAGTAATCAAAATCCCTGAACATGACAGATGGATTGAGTTGCACACTTAGCATGTTCTTAGCTAACAAAATACAAAGAGCTGGTTCCCAGACCGCTTCAAATCCCTTCCTACCAGCAAAATTATTCAATGGTGTATTGAACACCATTGATGCTCTCCACCCTGTACTCATTGCCCACATAAGTGACCCCACAAGGGTCCCTCTTTCCATCCCATCTTCCCTCCCACCTCCTGCTTTACCTCAGCCAACCTAATCTCCCACCCTCCTTTAAAGCCTCTCCAAAAGCCACATAAGCCCTTGACAATTCGCACAGCCCTCAGACTTCCCCTCCTCTCCTGCAGAAAGCCAAATGGGTAGGAACTTGGCCTAACCTCTCTCTTCTATAAGATTAGAGACACAAAGCCTTCTCCTTCTTCCTTGTCCTCCTCTCCTGGTTCTTCATGGGCTTGGCCTTCTTGCAAGCAACCAAGGACACTCTCCTTCAGGGCTGCGGGCGATGGTGATGGCAATGCAGTGTACAAGACCGTCAGTTCAGCACACTTCGACTCGTCCGAGTCATGCTTCACCAATTCGTCAGCCATGGAATCTGAGAGCTTCTCAACCGCGTCCGAGGCCTCGGGCGGTGAACAGTCGAGGCTGTCATACGTGGGCTAAGGTCGGACCGGCTCTTCTTCAAGCCTGGCTGCACGAGCTCGATACTGGAGGAGGCCGCCGTGGCTGAAGGTGTCCCGTTCGAAGGGGCTTCGCCATGGCAATGGACTCGAAGGATCCGTACTGGGATTTTAAGGTGTCAATGGAGGAGATGGTGGCCGCCCATGGGGTGAAGGACTGGGGGTGGCTTGAGGAGATGCTTGGGTGGTACTTGAGGGTGAACGGGACGTGGACTCATGGGTTCATAGTTCGGGCATTTGTAGATTTGCTTGTAGGCCTTGCTTCTCCTTCTCCTTGTTCTTCTGTCACTTTTCAAGTAAAGGAACAAGAGGAAGGAAATGGGTTGTGTTAACTCAGTTAATTTGATCCATGATATCATCTCTGTGTACATTAGTAGGTCTATTTGAGAGTGAACAACAGAATTATACTCTCTCTCTCTCTCTCTCTCATGTTCTTGGCATGAAACAAGTTACACGCCAAGTTCGTTTCATTCATGCGGTCATCTCAATATACAAGTGTAAATAATTTTAGTTGTTAGACACTAGCTCTTTCCCTCTCTCCCCCCTCCATCTCTCTCTCTCTCTCTCTCTCAGAGAACAAAAACAAACTCGAGCGCATGCATACACACGTACATTGTGCTCATTGTGGTCACGCTTGTGCGGTGGAATGACCATTATTTAGAGAAATTTGATGGAACCTTTGATAGAAGAAGATCGGCTCAAAAGTAAATATGGAGGAAAATGCTACCGAGGTCAGCAGGTGAAAATTGTCCTTTTACAGTTAGCTGCCCGCTTGTCTGGATGAGGATGCCAGATTTGTTTGCTTCTAGCAAGTGCATGATTAGCCAGACAAGTTCTGGCGTTATGGTACATGCCAGCCATATAGTTTAGTTGCAGAACAAGACAGGTTGCTGTTAAATAATTCAATTACCTTCCAAATTAAGATAAACATGTTTTCAATTCTTAATCTCTAAAGCAAAGTCTATTTTATTTCCCGTCTATTTTATATGCCTAAAAAAAAGTCGTCTCTTTTAGTCCTTTTTTTCCCCCGGTTCCTTTCCTTTTCTTGTTTCATTTTTCTTTGTACGTCTATTACCTTAATAAATGCTCACTCTTTCTCTAGAAATAAAATCTGGGTTACAGTCTTTATCATTAATCTGTATACTGTTACCTAATTATTAGTTGATCACTCATAATAATGGTCTTCCAGATAAAGAATTATAATAAAGGTGGCTGTTTGTGCATTACCTTCTTCTAGCTGGACAATAGAGCTATCACTTTGCCCGAATGCTGTCCTATGCCATGAGCCTCATATGGTGTATGAAATGCTTTCATGTGAAAGTAAGGATCATTTTCCTTCAAGTGAATTTACTAGATCATTCACTAGTCTCTTTCAGATCTATGAAGATAATATGGGAATTTATCTAATTAAATCCACCCGGATATGACCTGTAGTAACACACATTAGACTTTATTTTAGTTATTTTAATTTGATCTGAATTGAACTCTGATTTAATATAAGCCTCCGATAAAATGATAGAGATATATTTATGGTGGTTGTGATAAAATCAAACTCTCCGTTGCCATCATAGATAATGTTCATCTCAGTCTTCATAACTAATTCAGATATTATCTCTGATAGATAAGACATGTTATAAATGGACACCCCCTATGAACTTAATCTTTAACTCATCCGAAAGTACTTGTGAGGTCCTCCCCATTAGGAATACTCAGAGTACTACTCATAGGTAGTGGGGAGCATTTGCGATTTTCTTCGTTTGATTACAAATGGACCGGTGCCAAGAATAATCCACAGTGTTGCTACAAATTCTCAGGTTGGGTCAGATTGGTTGGAGTGAGGTGGTGACTGGTGAGATGATAGCGATTGGACCTGCAAAATAAGTTCCTAACTGAAGTTGGCTCCGGTGGAGATCTTTTGATGCTCAAGTCACAAACTGATGTAATAGAAGGGAAGAAGTATATGAGAGAAAATTGTATACCTTGAGAATCCTCTGATTATCTCTATTTATAGAGATGAGAGCTATGAGAGAAAGAGTTGGACTCCTTTGAATGTCGTTTTGATATTTCTGGTCTAATTTTTCGGGATTAGTGGTTGTGGTTGTCTTACTTGGACTATGGCCGGCTGCTCCCAGAGGTTATATGATTCGAAGAGATTGTGTGGGAGTTTCTGTCAACCTTTTCGGATATGACAATCACAATAAGAGTCGGAGGGGGTATGGATCGATGGCTTGTTATATATATATATATATATACTATTGAAGATAGAGGTCGATAGCTGAGGCAAGGGTCGGTAGCCATTGTGGTCCGATGCCTGGATCAGAATCTGATGCACAAAGTTGTTGATGATGAAGGTCGATGGCCAGTGTGTGGGTGGTGACTGATGCTTAAGCTGATGGTCGAAGCTTAAATTGATGTCCGATGCATGAAAGGTGTTGATAATAAGGGTTGATGGTAGACATGTGGGTCAGCGATCAATGTTCGAGTTAGAGGCCGACCTCTGAGTCAACTGTGATCAATCTACCAATGTCTTCGATAGAGACATCAGAGTTCTACCTATAACATATACCCCTACTTTAAGTCTGAGCCAGAGAGTACAATTGGGTCAAATCTGTCGAAGACATGTGTTGTGTCTCCGTTACTTGGGCAAAATGGCATATTTGCAACTTTTGGGCAAACTGAATCATCCCATCAAGCAGTTGGTGAGATCGATGAAGAGTCGTCAGGTGAAGAGACGTTGATGATAGTTATTAAAGATTGGTCAGATTTGAGGCATTATGCATGCCTTTAGAGATGTGCCTATTAATGTGTCTTCTGAAAAAATGATTTCAGCCAGTTCAGCTTCATCATGCGATGATTATCCGATGATCCCAGGTGAATCAATGTGAGAACAGGACCGCTTGCAACTTCTATAAATATGGGCACCATTCTCAGTCATCCTTCTTTTTCACTACTTCCTCTTTTCATCTGCTACTTCCTTCTCTTCCGATGGTGGTGCTCTTTTGGAGAGGTTTAAGATTTTCTCTACAACTATTGATTGTCCCCTTTAAGAGAGTGCTTGTTAATATGAGTAGGTTGGTTCTCAAGTTCTTCCCTAGTCATCTTCTCGATAGATTTTTGCTTCCCTCCGGGAGTCTATTTGCAGGCTTCTCCTTTTTATTTCTTCCTTCTCTTTGGGTTTGTCAGTCAGTCTTAAGATGGGTGGCTCTAGAAAATCAATAGTGGTATGGTCTCTTGAGCCTTCTTCAAGAGGTGATCCTAGGGAGTCGGACGTCGGACGTCGGACATGGGGTTGAGGATTTCGTGTACGATCAGTTCCACTCAGCACTAGATCTTGATGACCTTTGTTTGCTTCGAGCCCAGTTCGGTATCCTTCTTGAGTTTGATTTAGAAATTTCAAATCTAAATGGTAGGATCTGTAACCCCCCTCCCGATCGGCTTGCTCTGTATGAGGAGTCATTCAAGGCTGGGCTTAGGCTTTTGCTCTACCATTTCATTGTTGATCTTTTTAATTTCTTCGATATGACCCTAAGTTCGATGGTCCTGAACTCCTGACAATTCATTATCGGCTTCTTAGCTTCTTGTTTTCAAATTGAGGTTGAGCCATCTATACTCCTTTTTCAATCTTTCTTTACCTTCAATATGCATCCTTATGCCAATGATTGATGGTACATCTCCCTCCAAAAGGAGGTTTCTCCTTTGATTCGAGGTGCTTCTTCTTCTGTCTACGATTGGAAGGAGTGCTTTTTTCGGCATTTGAGACTGAGGATTTGCTTACTGGGGCTGACCTAGAGAGTGTGCCCTCTGAGCTCCTACATTGGGGGATGTAGAGACTTAGCGCTTCAGTGCCTTGCATGAGTACAAGATTCTACCACTATCGAAGTTATTATCAGAGCAGACTTTCTTCAACATCATCTCAGTTCCGTCGATCCCTGAGGTAAGCATCGGATTAGTTGACTCATTATTTTTTTATCTTATTATGGTTTGATGCAGAGATAAGGGAAAAAGAGCTTTAGGAGTTAAAGAAATTAAATCTAAAAAAGAGAAAAGCTTCAGCCTCAACCTCCAGTGCTGTTAGCCAGAAGAGGCCATGCCAGGTTCTAGCCATCTAGGTGAGGCATCATACCAAGGAGGGTCCCCCTCTTCCAGCTGTGGTGGTGTTGGCTTCCCCAATATAGGCTCGAACATCGAGAGTTCATCTGCCATTCTCAACTCCAGATCTTGCCCCTTAGGCATCAACCCTTCTTCCCAAGCTGAGAAGATCAGCTCGGCACCGTTGGCCCCTTTTAGTGGGGAGCCAAAGACTTTTTTAGTCACACCAATGAGCTCTACTTTGGAAGACCACCGGGTGGCTCATGACCTACTTCGAAGCATCCTCCTTCCAATGGATATTGAATAGTTGGAGGCCAAAGTTTAGGCACCCAATAGAGGAACACCATTGATTCTTTCATTTGGGTAATTTCTCTAATCCCCTTTCCTCTTCTTTTTTAGTATCTTCAGTAATTAACTTGCTTGTTTCTATAGCTTGATCACTAAGTCACCCTGTTTATCATTCTATAAAGGCAACAAAGTTGGAGGTCTCCGATGTCTGTAAGGAGGTCGAGACTCTCTGATCATGGACTGATGAGGCTAAAGTTAAAGCAAAGCACCTTAAGGAGGCACTAGAGAAGATGGAATCTACACGGGCAACAACCAAGATGGCAAAGGCAGTGATCGAAGCAACAAAAGCGATAGCCAATGCTGCATAGAAGAAAGCTGAAGCTGCATAGATAAAGGCTGAGATTGAGCTTCTAAAGGAGAGAAAGAAGCATCAGATGGCCAATGAGAAGATTGCTGATGCTGGTCGACTGACGATCAAGGAATTCTGTACTTCTCCAAAGTATACCAAGGAGAAGATCGAGTTCATCAAAGAAGCCTTCTTCATTAGGCAAGATATGCTTCACCAAAGGATAACCATCCACCTTCCTGAGTTGGACCTATCTTTCTTGGATGAGGATGAGGTAGGTGAAGATCAGCCTCTAGCTATGTCGATAGCTGAGAAGCAGCCTTAGTCGAAATCCACGACCACCAAAAAATTAAAATTATATCCCAAAATCAATCATCAGCCTGTTGATGGTTGAGCTTATTATATAAATATATATAAATTGATAAATTAATAAAATTATTATTTAACTTTTTCATCACAAAGTAGTGTATATCTCCTTAATGAACTTCAATATTGTGACGAAGTCTTTAGGACTATCTTAATCAATATAAGAAGATATATCGTTTAGTCCTTAAAATAAGTTTACGATCAAATGATATGCTATTACTAGGATGATAGCGATTATCGAGTATAGGTCGTTGTATGTCATATGCATTAGTTGTCCTCATAATCAAGTAATGTAGAGATACTGGTATGGCATACAAGTGAGATATCTCATTGAACGTGATCAACTACTGAGCACTCTGCTATCAAGAGTAGCTCACGAAAGATATGGGTATAAGTATCCTTCCAATCTGAGATCACCATGGTGACTTGAAAGCAACTCACTGTCCTTTGGTGCTGGACTATCTGTAATTTCTAATTCAGTGATGAAA
>KE507831.1:18062-41278 GCA_000441515.1 Elaeis oleifera
ATATTTAATATATTGATTTGATCAATAAAAGTGCAAGTTAATTTTTATTCAAGTGTGATGGTCCTTGAATCATCCATAAAATTAATTTTCGATACATATTCTCAAAGTGTTGAGAATTAGAAATATGTATTAATTTTTAAATATTTTTGATTATAGAATCATCATGAGGATGGTGATTGATCCAGATAGACCTGTGCACAGATCACTTCTTTCGAGGTAGATGAGTCTCTGATCTACAGTATAGAGACACTGAGCGATAAGTGCGGATAGTTGTTAGAGAATAACTAGTACTAAGCGTGACCATACGAGAGATCACTTGAATTTCTACTCGATCGTCAGTGATTATCTCGATACTGTAGTTATGTGAATGGTTCTTTGATCTGAGATAGTACGACTGCTCGTAGTGAGACTACTGGAGTTTGACTGACACATAAATATGGTCTCATGAGCTCTTGTAGTGGATGTTGGCGACAGTTGGTCCACTATAAGAGTAGGGTACGTATCAAGATGGGATCTATTGACCTTGATAGAGAGGAGTAGTCTTATGAAATTTGAGAGGTTAAGTCTGAAAGTCTATAGCCACAGCAGTATGATTGATGGAAAAGAATTTCTATAAGAATTATAATTAGACTTGAGCTAATTAAATCTATCATATGACTGATATTGAGGTTTGACGATTTATCCATGACCTGCTATCTAGTCGAAACTTACAATAGAGAGACTGAATCACATGTTAACTACACCTTGAGGTTCTTTCGGTTCTACTGAGTTGTCACTACATACTGCTAGGTATCACTGGTGGATTGTGAGAGCTCACTAGGATTATTCTAGATCGACAATCTTTGATGAGTTAGAATGAAATTGTTTCAATCTATTAAAAAAAATTTCAATGATACTATGATATAGATCATTGTATATCTCACTACCAGATAGAATTAAACCTATAGGATCACACAACAAAGAAATTAGATCTGAAATAAGTAATTGAGCTTATGAAGTATTAATTAGGTTTAGAGAAATCCTATTGGATTCAAAATAATCTTGCTAGCATATGATTGGACTCAATTTTCTTTATATTTGAATTTTTATTTAATAAATTAATTTAAACTAAATTATCTACTAATAATCTAAATAATTAGATTCATTGGGCTTTAATTGTTGGATGCCTAAGGTTTTGGATCAAATGAATTAAGGGTGCAAGTCCTTAATTATTTTCTTGATAGTTTTGATGGGGCATCATTTGATTTGATCAAGTTGGGCGTGTCCCATCTTTAGAGGGCTTGTGGATCCTTGATGGGGCATCCCTTGGGTGCAAAAGAGGGTGTAATTTTGTGAGTTTAAGGGATCCAATTGTTGGTGCCTAATAAGTTTTCTAAAAAAAGTTGAATAACTTAAGTTATTAGAAACTTAATGCAAGTAGGACTTATATTAAGTACTTATTTGATTTTGAATAGGATTCAAACCTTATACCTATTTAAAGAGACCTCCCCTAAGGTCCCTAGGCACTCAAACTAGCAGCCCCATGTCCACCAAGGAGAGCCCCATGCCCTCTCTTCCTCTCTCCCTCTCTTCTCCCTTGGACGTCCAAACGCCCACCCTTTGGGCATCCCTTCTTCCTCCACATCCCAAGGCTTTGGGTGTCTCCTTGTGTGCTGCTTCCTAGTCCATGATAGCAACATAATCAAGAGAAGAAAAGCAAGAGAAGAAGAGAAGAAGAAGACCAAGAAAAGGATCAAAGAGTCGATCGCGATCTAGGCTTCGTTCGATTCGCAGGTTAATTTTTTTGGAGAAGAAAAATTAATTTTAAGAGGACTGTTATAGACTGATCCTAAGTGGATATCCGTAGAGGTCAGACACTTATACGGCTAAGAGAAAGTCTCTTCTCTTTCAGATCCAGATTTGATGAAACAATTATGAAATAGGTATGTAATTCGATCACAGATTAAATTTCAGCATATATTCAATTTCAGTGGTTTATGTTTTATGCATGCATGATATAGATTAAAAAAGTTTTAATCTTCTATTCTACTGTAATATTTAAAAATAAATTTTGAAACATACATGCATGCTCCGACATAGAAATTCCAACATAATTACCATCCCGTTGATGATTCAACAATCAGAAGCAATTAGGAGTTAACCCATAATGACACAAATCTCAAATTTTCAACTCTTGAGAATATGTGTCATTGTCCATTAACTTCTTGGATGATTCTAGGACATATTATTTAAATAAAATAATTATCTAATTTATTAATTTAATAAATCAAATATAAATATGTCCTAGAATTAATACAATATGTCAGCCAATAATTAGCTTTCCAGATCATACATCCAACATATACTACATGGTTTAATGATACACATTCATCTACTTTTTAATATATACTACAAGCTTCTTTAATATACACTCAGTAATAATCTAATACATGTCTTTAGAAAAATATTATATCTTAAAAATTGTGTATCGATTTATCTAGAGATATTTATTGGATCACTACTAGATGTATATCAAAGAAGCTTATAGTATATATCAGAAAGTTGGTAAGCATATATTACGATATCATGTAGTGTGTACTAGTGAATATAATATTCTAGAAACTGCGTATCCATTTGTTTAGAAGTGTATTAGATGACTAATTTGTTAAATGCGTATAATCTAATCGTGTACTATATACTGGTAAACTCCATGTTTTGAAAATAGTGTATTGATTTATTCATAGATGTGTATTGGATTAATATTAGGTGTATATTCAAAAACTTACGGTATATATCAGAAAGTCGATGTGTATATATTACAATACCATGCAATATATATTGATGAATATAATATTTTAGAAACTATATATTAATTTGCTTGGATCAGTGTACTGAGTTGTCAGACAGCTAATTTGCTAAGTATGTATTACCTAGTTGTGTGCTGTGTATCAGCGAACTCTATATTTCAAAAAATATATATCAATTTATATAGAGATATGTATTGACTTACTTGATGATCAGTTTGTTTGGTATGTATTACTTGGTTATATAATATGTATTGATAAAAATATATTATGAAAATAAGAAAGAAAAAAATTTCATATTTTTATTTTAATTACGAGACTAATGACTTCATTAATAGAAGTTGTCTTCAACTTTTAACTTTGCTCTCTATAATTGGTGTTGGGAGAAATGTGACAAACTATGAAGTCTGTCCTAATATTTTTTTTTCTCTCTTGTCCATCTCATATGATTTTGTTCAATTATGCCAACCAAATACTTGTAGTTTTGTAAGAAAACTGTTTTGAATGCACTTCATTTTTTCCCAAAGCAAATGATGGAGCAAGGAGACGTATGATCTCGCTACTCCTTGTAGATTCTTCACCCTTGTAGATTCTTCACATTTGCCTTATGCATGTTACGGCTGACATTGCTGGGACTTGATTCAAGCCCGGAGGAGAATGCTGTGATCGTTTGATACAGGATGAAGCTATGCCATCCACTCGCCCGGACGGAGCGTGAGTTCGCCACGCAACGCGTGCCTCGCGTTCATCCAACCTCTTCGTGCTTCTTCACAGCCTGTTCCTGCGGAGCAACAGATCCTCCCGCCCAACGACGCTCTCCCCTTCTCCCATGAATACTCTCTTGCCCTCCGATCGACGGCTTTCGTCTCGTTTCATTCCTTCTAACAAGTAAGAGTTCCAAAGACCTCATCTGCTCTTCTCTTGGTCCGATCTCCTCCTCTCTCCCATTCTCTTCCTCTAGTTTTATTCTTTAAAATTTAAGCGAAGATATTTGAAATCCATGGTAGATTTTCTCGAATTTCGTCTACTATTTCCGCCCAATAACTCTGGATATTTTCATATTTTCTAGATCCGAGCATTTAAGTTAGGTAGGATGCTGTGACAACTCCAAGTGTTGGCTCCCGAGGTTCAGGTAATTAGAATCTTGATCCCCCCGGCCGATATGTTTTGATGCAAATAGAATAATAAAGAGAGGATAGTTTCTGTATAAATTTTGTGATGGCTATATTACGCCCATGATCCTTGAAAATTTTTGCGGTTCTTGAGGTTTCTTTGATTTCGTGAATGAATCCGAAGGAAATGGCACAAGATTCTTGAAAAAAGATTCAGAAATGTACTCGGTGTATTTATAGATCTTTTCAATCCAAGAACTCTAGAATTCCTGTCCTTTTCTAGATTTAAGCACTTCTGTGAGTGCATGTAGATACGTGAAACCTCTGGATGCTGGTTTCCATGTTCAAAGTTCTCATTCTTTAGTTTCTTGTAATTTTTAGAAGTTTTATTAGCTGGATGCGATTAGAAAGAGAAAAAATGCTTTTGGTCTACACATCTGCTGAAGTTCTATTGGAAGAAGATTTATCAAGAATACTGATGGATAGGGTTATCAAGCGATCACATAAGGGTTTTTTTAGTGCATATGATTTTGTACGTGTCACAGTTCTTGAGATTTGTTTGATTTAATGAATGAAGTGGGTGGTTGCACAGCAGTGTATTTCAGACAACGTTTCAAGAATGAACCAGCACCACTATTTTTCTCAGAGCCACCTCCCTGTTGCCATAGTTGCATCATAGTTTGATCTGTGCACTGCTATGATCAAATAATTAAGAGTTGCTGGTTCAAGTTCTGTCTCAGTACTGAATATATATTGCATCTTTCTTTCTTGCCCTAGTCTTGCAATCTTAATCCCGTAATACAAATTTTGCACTTCTCTTTTGTTAACTAGGTAAGTGAAGCAATCAAACTGAGCATCAGCAAAAGTTTGAAGAAATGGGATCATACACAGACTCATACTCACTGAGATCTGTAGCTGATTTGCCTGCACCCTTTCGTTCCACTTTTAGTTCAGGTGGTACTTGGCTCAATTATAACTAATATGTGTATTAACATTTCCTTTTTTCCCCAGGAACATTGGCTTTTATGGATTCATTCTGTAAGTTTTGATTGCATAATAGAGGGACAATTTAGTTAGTATAATTGGGACTCTGTTGTTTGGTTATATTATGAGTCTGCCGTGCTACATTGAAGCTTTTCTAAAACTGGCTATTTTGGTACCGCTTTGTACATGGATAATATATTCCCTCGTACCCAAAGAGATGGCCCAATTCCCTCTGCATAGAAGGTATGGTCAATAACAGACTTGATTCTGTGTTTCTGAACTTAATTACACAACCTATACCTTTCAAATTATTAAATGAATTATGAATCCAGTCCATAAAATTCTTTGGTGACAGATATTCCAGCTTTGTTTTTTTACTAAAATTTCCTGCTCGTGTAATCCTGACAAACTAACAAATTCCTAAAAAAAATGCATTTTGGCAACATCATCTGAAATCATGATCTGATATTGATTTTCCATCAATTCATCAACCTCACAAAGCCTAAAACCATTGCGTTATTACAATAATACAGTGCCTTGACGAGTGCAAGATGGGTGCTGTCTTCATGAACTTCACTCATGTTCTCAAATTTTGATAAGATGCTTTTAGAAGTAATGGTGTTTTGTCTGTATACAGGTATTTTAATTCCCTGCAAAGCGAATGCTATTCTGGTTGTTTTCTCTCAGATATAAACATGGTCATTTCAGCACCAACTGGAAGTGGTAAAACGGTGCTCTTCGAGCTGTGCATTTTGAGACTTCTCTCAAGGTTCCTTTCACAGGAGGGAAGATTTAATCACATAAAAGGAAACCTTAAAACAGTATGCTCCTAACCTACCAAGCATATGTTTCTTTCTGTTTTCTGGTGAGGCAATCTCCAAATGGAACAAAGCAAGCAATTAAACTTGAGTCCTTTAATTTTGATAGAGAACATTTTTTTGACCTTATTATCAGTTTCAACCAAGTGTATCCGAGTCTTAAAAGCTAAATTGATTTGATGATTCTCCTATGTTTCAATAATAGCCGTATGAATTTTCATTACATCATATAGTGGGTGCTGTAACTCATGACCTGCCTTTTGATAGCTAACTCAAGATCAGACCATTCCCATCATATTCTTGTTCCTATCATCTATAATATGTCCAGACTCCAGACATGGTGGAGATACTGAAGGGACTGAACTGTATAAATCCTATGGGGTGGGATTGATAAGTATAGACATGCATACCTGCACACAAATAGATATAATATAATGATATTCTAAGTCATTATTCAAAATGGACTGTATGTACTGCAATTCTTTTTCCCTTTATTGACAAATATTTGATATCTGTTGGGACTAACTTTATTAGCTTTTGTTTCTTTATGATGAATACGAAAAGATCTATATAGCTCCATCGAAGGCTTTAGTGCAAGAAAAGCTCCGTGATTGGAATATGAAGCTTGGTTCATGGGGAATTAATTGCTTGGAGATGACAGGAGACAAAGAATTTTATGAGATAAAAAATATACAAGAGGCAGATGTCATTCTAACTACTCCTGAGGTGAATGGAGAAAATTGCCTTTATTTTCTTTCTAATAGTATAAGGTAATTAGTTTCATATTCAGTTGCATGCCTTCCTTTGTTAACTGGCTGTAATACAGAAATTTGATGCTGTCACCGTCATGGCATAAGAGATGGTGGCTTAAGCTTCTTTAGTGATATTGCACTTGTACTCATTGATGAAGTTCACTTGCTTAACGACCCTCGTGGAGCTGCCTTAGAAGCAGTGATTAGCAGGATAAAAATGCTCTCTCGCATCTTAGAGATGAGCTCTAGTCCTTTGTCAAATGTTCGCTTTCTTGCAGTTTCAGCCACAATTCCAAATATTGAGGACCTAGGTATGGTGTATTTTTTTCTGAAACTGATTTTCACACTATTATTGTGTACTTAACTTAAATTTACTAGGATAAGTTTCATATTTTTCACTTTGATTGTTGACATTTCCAATCCTCCAGCGGAGTGGCTCTTGGTTCCGCCTGAAGGGATCAAAAGGTATTCCATAGTGAATCTAGCTGAGGCTATAAAGTTTTCTGACAGCTGTCTCATTCCTTCTACTATATGCACTACAGATTTGGAGAAGAGATGAGGCCAGTAAAGTTGATGACCAAGGTTTATGGTATCCTTCTTCTTCTTCCACCCACCCCACCTGAGAATGCTAAATACAACTGATGCATTACATGTTTATCTAAAATTGTGATCTCAGCCTAAATTAGGTCACTGAGAAAAAATAAATGTCTGATACCTTAGATAATAATTTCCAGATTCCTATTTCTGTGCCTCAAGTCAAATACAGTGCATTTGATATGCAATATATATGGTGCTTTTTCAATGCAGTATGCTTTTAAAATTCGGTTCATTGTTATAAAGCAATAAAAAATGTCATGATGCCATTTGTGAAACTCTGGTCAAGTCAACTTTATTTCGGCATGGGCTTGACATTATTTTGGCATGGAGCAGCATATTTTAATGTACAATATGTAGGGGAAACCGCAGCAAAGAGGTATGACAATATGGCCAACGTAATAAATGAAATTCTAGAGTGCGTTTGGTAGCATTCGAAGCACAAATTCATGGCTTAGGCTTTATATGTTCGAGAGATAATTTAACTGTTATTATTGTAATTTGCCTTTTATCTGGTAAGCTGACTTGTCATGGAGTTTCTTTAGTTGTCTGAGCCTCTATCTTTGCTGCATTAAATCTGACAATTTCATATTTATTTTATTTTGTTTTTCTAAATAACAATAATATTCTTATAGGTTGTGTCAGCTATATAGATGGTCTTTTACCGCATACCACTGATAACATGTTAGTTTCTAAGGACATTCATTTAACTAAGCTTTTGAGTATATTCATTTAATTATTTGTTATGGAGCTAAGCACCTTGTATCGTTTCTTCATAATGCTATTAATCAGCATTTATATGCATGAGGTTGCCCTTTTAAATATTTCTCACATCTTTTGCAGGTTATGCTCCAGCAAGAAATGACTTTTATTTGAAAAGGTAGCTTTTACAATTTACTTGCACTTTTCTCTCATTTCCCATGACTTATGCAAGAACAACATCCACCCATCATCCCATAAAGAAGTTACTCTTAGATGGTAGCTGGTTTCCATCCCCCTGATGGTTCTTATTCTGTTGTATCATGTTTATCATGCAGCGCCTTCAAAATTTCATCTTTGGTAAGGGCATAACTCTTCCAAGTTCTGACTGTTAGATAGCCTGTCCTTTTTTCCTGATAGTTTCTTTCATATCCAACATTAAATCATTGGCTACAGATATCCTCATGCAACATTCAAAAGGAAAGTCTGCGCTTGTCTTTTGTTCTACCAGAAAAGGAGCACAGGAAGCTGCACAGTGCCTCTCTCAGACTGCAATGAACCTGGGTTACTCAAATCCATTTATAAAATCCAAACAACAACAAGAAAGACTAAAGGAAGCTGCTTTATCTTGCAGTGATAAAATATGCAGTCATGCATTCTTTATGGTGGTATGAATTAAACTGTCTTGTTAAACAGTCTAATCTTGCCCATTAGAACTTTCTTCCTTATCATCTAAGCTCCTTTCATTTGTCTTGTTGTGGCTAGCATCTAACTTAAAATGTTTTTTCATATTCTTAGAGAGTCAGATATTATTGTTACTCACTTGCCCTTTATCTTCCAGTTGGTTATCATAATGGTGGGCTTTGCTTGAAGGATCGAAACCTGGTGGAGGGTCTTTTTCTGAAGGGTGATCTCCAAATACTTTGTACTACAAACACTCTTGCACAAGGGGTCAACTTACCTGCACACACAGTTGTAATCAAATCAACACAATATTTGTAAGTTCAATTCATGTTTAAGGTTGCTGCTCAACTTTTCTTGCAAATTTGTAGAAATTGTTATTGTTAATGTCTCCTTGCAAATTTTACAAATCATAGTAGTTCATGTCTCCTGTAATTGCACAGCAACAAAGAAAAGGGCCTCTACTTGGAATATGAAAGGTCTATGGTACTGCAGGTTGGATATCTTTGTGCCCATCCTCCTCTGTATTACTCATGTCTGCACTTCTTGATGATACAGTAATACTGGGTTTGTCTTGATTTCTCTTATTTCACTCTTAAAACGATACCACTGGTACTAAAGCTGCAACAGTTTTTAAAAAATCTTTACAACATGATACTTAGGTCTGTTTAGTAATAATTGTAGCATATTTACTTGTGAAGATTATCACCTTGTTTGACAAGTTCTTTTTAACCATTATATGTAAGACCATCTGTTTTCTGTTTTCTGACTTTCAATGACATAACTTATGCCGACCTCTAATAACATGCCTTCATATTGGATACTTATACATGCATATGTACACTATTTTTCCGTATTTTGTTTAAATACATATACAACTGGATCCTCTGAAGGTTGTTTCATCTTAAGGTGGTTTATTTTTTGAAATATATTTATGTTTATTATTTAAACAAGTTTGACAATAGTTATCATATACTGTAGACTGTTTAAGTTGCAACAGCTATATTCAGCAGCCCCACTTTTTTTTTAATGAAATTTATATGTTATGTGTGGGTATCTGCAGATGAGTGGCAGGGCAGGTCGTGCACCATTTGATGATACTGGAACAGTTGTCATCATGACAAGAAGAGAAACAGTTATTTCCCTATGATACAAGTCTTTGTAATTTTGGCTCTCTCTGCTAATCCACAAGATTCTTAATATGAAAATAATTATGGATTCTATCAGAATTTCTGTGACATAGGCTGTCTGATAGTTTGTTACCTATGTAGGTTCACTTGTATGAGAATCTCTTAAATGGATGTGAAATGGTGGAGTCTCAGTAAGTTTCTTTACCTAGAAATACAATATATATGCACTTCTTAGAATTCTTAATAACTCTACGCTATTTCAAATATCATCTATACTACTTTGTACTGAGTGTTATTATCATCTTAGGTTGCTTTCATGTGCAATAGAGCATATAAATGCTGAGATTGTTCAGATGACAGTCTCTGATATAAGCATGGCAATTGAGTGGCTGAAATGCTCATATTTGTATGTCCGGATAAGAAGGTATGCCATCATTATCATCTGATGTAATTCTGGTGAACAGATGTCTGCCTAATTAGTTATCTGACTTCTGAATGCATAATCAGAATCCTGAAAATTATGGAATTAAGAGAGGAATTCCTCGTGAACGCCTAGAAAAGCATTTACGAGGTACTACTGACAAGTGGTAGATTTATTTTGGTTGTTATATGGTTAAATTTCATAGAGTTAATTGTTTTCTTTTTGACTTGCAGAAATATGCATTCAAAAAATCAATGAGTTATCAGAATATGGAATGATTTGGACCGATGAAGATGGTTTCCTTCTAAAATCATTAGGTGTCCTATATTTCTCATCATACTCTGTGCAAGATTTAGTAAATAATTTTGAGTTGATTCCTGACAGTTCCCAAAACATAGTGTTAATTATTATTGATATAGCCAATAAAATGATCATTTACACATGCTGTTTTGCACTTGTAACCATGTATGACTTTTCTTTGCATATCTTGATATTTTAAGAAGAGAACATGTCTTTGCTCTCCTCCACATGAGGGTATGATCCTTTGCCACTAGGGCAAGGTGCAGGGGTTTGATTTCCAGTGGGAGTTAGCCCACAAGGGTGGAGTGTGTATAGGGTAGAAAGGTGGGAATTAGCCCCTCCTAATCTTAAAAAAAGGACAAATATATTAGAACAACACAACAATAATAATGGTGATGGACCATAAAGTTGGCATCAAAGGCTTGATTGTCATGATTGTTATTGTTCCTTTAGCTCTTTGCTTCCAATTCGTGCAGCTGAATTTGCTGCTGCTTAGTTCTATGGCCATAGGTTTTCCATTTGGTTCATTCTAATGTGAGTAGAGTGTTGCATGGGAGTCTCACTTGAAGCTGGATGACAAATCCTCCTAAGAAATGTGTTATGAATCTGTATACCTTTTAGCAATGGCCAGACATACTCAAAACATCATGTGAGCTATAACGCTCAATTGCTCAGAAGTATTGCTGAAAGTGCATAACGAGAATCAAGTTATGCAGAAGATATAGCAAAAGTGAATCCATCATGACAAATTCAAATTGATTAGGTTTGTTCTTTATCGACTATAGGGCAGCATTGGCACAACGGCAAGGTTGCTCCATTACGACCTAAGTGTTATGGGTTCGAAATATGGAAATAACCTCTCTCTATGTGGGGGTAAGGCTACATATATTTGACCCTCCCTAGACCCTATAGTGGTGGGAGCCTCATGCATTGGAATGCCCCTTATTTTTAGATCTTTCTGTCAACTAAACTATGAAGAAAAGACAGAATGTAAGTGCATGGCTTTTACAACCATAAAATAACTCTTAAAGCATGCCAATATCTTTTCTGAAACCCAGCTCGTCTATCTGCAGAACCTGGAAGACTGATGACAAAATTTTATTTGAAATTTGAGACAATGAAACTTATTGTCAAAGCTCCTGGAAGTTCCAACTTGGAAGATGTCCTTCAAATCATTTGCCATTCTGAAGAGCTTTCCTGTATGTGCTTTTGAGTATTAAGCATGTCGCTATACTTCAGTAAGGTACAAATGTTAATGAAACCTATGAAAAAAATAAAGGGATCCAGCTGAGACGCAATGAAAAGAAGCTTCTGAATGACATAAACTCTGATAAAGAAGGTCGACTTCGCTTTCATGTCATTGGTGAGAATGGAAAAAGGAAAAGCGTATACAGATGAGAGAGGAAAGATATTGTACTAGCAAATGATGTCTTGACGGTGACCCTTCAGTTCATGATTTGTCCCTCAACCAGGTCTCCTCTCTGATAATCCGAGAGATGTTTATATGCTACTTTAGTCTTTACTAACTAATTATCAACATTTCATGCAGGACATGAACTCAATATGCTCGAATGGGTGTAGGATTGCCAAATGCATGAAAGAATGTTTTATCTACAGAAAGAACTACAGGGGAGCTACAAATTCTATACTTCTTGCCAAATGCTTCCACCAGAAACTCTGGGATGATAGTCCTTTCTTGCTGAAACAACTCCCTGGCATTGGAATGATCACGGCAAAGGTTTCACATTTCCGGTTCCTTTCTTAATTATCATATTGCTTCCATTAGTTCATTGCAGCATTGCTTTTGTTCTTGATTTGAATGAATTTTCAATGCTAGGCACTAAATTCAGCAGGAATTAATTCATTTGAAAGTATGATGGAAGCTGATCCCAGAAAATAGAATTAATAACAGGTCGCAAATATCCATTTGGGAACCACATCAAAGAATCTCTGCTGTCACTTCCTCCAGAGGTTGAGATACAGATAAAGGAGGTTGAGTGCAAAAGGCAAGGGAAATCAAGGTTGATAATAACATTAACTCGTGTATCACGCACAACTACATCCAGCAAACACCACTTCGCTGATATGGTATGCTTTTAGGAGTTGAGCTTTCTTGTTGCGCTTGATCATGGTTGTGTTAATGAAATCTTCAATACTCTATGTTCTTGCATTTGCATCCGAATATCTTTCTTCTGTTTTCTTCTCAAAATATTTCTTCTACAAAATATAAAAGGCAGAATTATTTGTACAGATGGTTGGCTCAGAAGAAGATAATATGATTCTCTTTCATGAAAAATAAGGTGATACGTTTTTCTATTTTTGATGATATAAGGTAGCACCTTGTCTCTCTGTTCTAATCTCTCATGGTTTCAACTTTTCTCCATTGTTCAACCCAGAGCTGAAGAATTTTCCAGGTATGTTTTCTGCTATGTTCAGCAACTGTTTCCTTCTATTTTTTGCTTCTGTTCAAAATCAATTAGAAAATGCTTCCAAAAGCAGTGCTTTAAATACATTGTTGGTATTGCAGAAAATTTAGTATAAATTAGTTATATTACTTTTCGGCTGGAATTCTTTATACTTGACCCACTTGCATGTTGCAACATCTGGTGAGAATCATTGACAATTACTGATTTGCCAACGTTCATTCTCTGTATACTATCAGCTGTGGCACACTTTTCTGGTATCTTAAGCTATCGATTGTCTAACTAGGATAAATAAGACAGCTAAACAAAGTAAAATTGTTAGAATTCTTGATGACTGCATGCCTAAAAATACCTTGAAGGGGCCATTTCTGGTCTTTCAACGGTGGCTCTTGGGAGAGCAATCTGGTTAAAGACATTAACTTCATGCATAATATGTTCTCCTCTCATGACCGCTGGAGTTCTCCGGAGTTGGTGGCAGCTTGTCTTGGGTGAGCTCCGAGTTTAAGGTATTGCCTGGTTGCTGGATTAGGGCAAGACAAATCCCAACCCCTTTGGTAGCTAGCTTAGGTTTCCATCTTTTCAATCTATATCAGATCCCCCAACACTTTTTGCATGATGCTTTTTATGTTCCTTTAGCTGCTATTTTTCCCAGTCAATATCCAATAAAGCAGAACATTGCCTGTTCCGCCCTTTTATGGCAAAATAGTTGCTTTAGGAGAGGCTGGGAAGGAGGGACTTTGCTAAAATCATAGGTCTCTGATGAAGAAGGTCTTGACCTTTTTCCTTCCATTGCTTGGCTATGTTCATGCAAGGAAGGAAGATATTCATGCAGGTCATTCAACGCCTAGGAAACAGCATTTTATGCAACAGAGGTGATGTCAATAGAGGGTGAGACTTGGAACAACAGGAAGGTTACTCTATTTTGACCTAGGTGTCATGTGTTAGAAATATGGAAACAGCATCTCCGCATGCAAAGGTAAGGCTGTGTCCATCTGACCCTTCCTAGACCTTGCAAATGTGGGAGCCTTGTGCACTGGGACATCTTTTTTTTGTTAGAAATGATGTCAACAAAAATTATCAGCTTTTCAAGACATACTCCAAGCAAAATTATCAATATGCAATGTTCTCCCATGTGTATGCCTAGAGTCTCCACCTAATGATTTGATGATCATTAAATGTAATGTGAATAGACATAACAATGGCCATATAAGTGAGCTATCCATCTCATAATTAGTTGTAACAGTTTTGGCAGCAATCTGTTATTGCATCTTAGCATGCAGTTAAATATTATAGCCATACGGTGATCTAGACATTTGGTATACATAAACTTATTAATCATCTCATAAGGGCATATGAACAATTATACTTAATGTGCTTAATTGAGATTTTTCAATAAATCAATAATAATGTTATGGTAGGTGTAAAATATTGGCTTTTCCAGGCACCAAGTCTATTAATCTGGTAAGGAGAAGACCACAAATAGGACAAGATAACAGCAGGTTTTGCACAGATGTGACTGGAAGTGTTATTTTGTGGGCATTTAGTTCTCTGTCATGCTGTTGTCAACCATGGCTTAGCCTAGCGCTCAAAAGGGGAAGCTACAAGGTTATAAACCTTTAAAACCCGGATCAACCACACCATGGATATAATTTAATCGAATAAATTAGAAATTCTGAAGTTTTATGGCTCATGTTGTCTTTGCTTCATTTTTTTCTGACTGTGTGAAGAGCAAACTGACATGATTACACCAAATGAATCCATCATACCCAAGCTAACATAACTTTTAGGCTTCTTTTTTCCATTGCAGTACACATGGAGTATTAGGTTCTACACTCTGCATTTTACTCAAATGGATTACATTTTCACAAAATTGTGGCATATAGTCGAGGAATGGCGAGCATCACCTTCGTTTCAAACTAAAATGCATGTAATATGTCAGTTGTGGCATTCATTAATTCATATAGTTGAACAGTTTCCATGATCATTAGATAGCAACCTCTTTGATTTATTATCACAGGGACCTGAAATCTTTTCTTCATGCATATAACTGCAGGCAATGTTATGTATATTTGTCTAGTTTTACTGAAATGATGTTAGTTTTGATTTGCTGATATAAAAGCAGAAATTAAAAATCTTTAACATTTTATAAGGCAAGTTTTCTTCCTTGCTCCACCCCGACAATCATTTTTCTCCCAAAAGAAGCATCTTTTATCCAGAGTCCTTTTTTTTTTTAACCTTTTGTGACTGATGAGACAGTCAGTTTGCAGCCCCTATATTGTTACGCTTCTTGTATCATGCCCGCAAAATGCGAGGGTGACTGTAAAGGCTGATCTTATTTTTGAAGAATATGGTAAGATAAGCTTGGAATAGAATGCTATATTTATGATAGGCATCTACTTAAATAGAAGATTCATTCGACTTGCTCTTTGGTTGTACCTTGAAGTCGGCCTCGATGTCCATGAAAAATTTGTAATTACCAAGGAATTCAGCTTTACTAAGACA
Organism: Elaeis oleifera; assembly: GCA_000441515.1. NCBI lineage: Eukaryota > Viridiplantae > Streptophyta > Magnoliopsida > Arecales > Arecaceae > Elaeis > Elaeis oleifera. The sequence continues at coordinate 33,262 of KE507831.1, forward strand.
GATGAACACGGAAGTAAAGCAACGACACTTTCTTATTCCTCCCAAAGAATTTATATCATAGAAGCTGATAACAAGAACGGACCTAAGGTCACAGCCGGAGATACTCAGTTCTTAAGCAACTCAAACAAGGTTCAGTCTTCAGTGTAAGTGGTTTTTCCTTCAGTGTAAGTGGTTTTCCATCTCAAATTGCGATAGGTTAACTGTAGTTTAGCAAATGCAGGTCTGCTAGGAATCTGTTTTTCTTTTAATCACTTCCAACCTTTTTTTCTTTTTTTTTTTTGATATATTTGGTACAAATGCACGGCAGGCCCAGCTTTGATCTCCTACAGGACGAAACCGACGAAGGTATGTGTACGAGGCTCCTCTAAGCCTCGGTATACCATTGAATATTTTTTTCGATTTCTAATATTTTGTCTGGGTGAGCTGAGATAATAATTGTTCATTATGTTTGTCGTTCCTGTTTCCTTCGGCACGACTTCGCAACTAATTTTTGTCTGTGCAAGATTTGTTAACTCTTGAACATGGAGAAACTGAGAGCAAAACCAAGACAGAAGGCATGATATTTGACCACATTCGCAAGAAGTCAAAAAATTTTCCAACTCTTTTGACGTCGAAGGCAATGGATTGTTCGCACCAGCCACTGATCCTGACAAGAAAAGGGACTCCTCTAGCGAACCATTTTGAGCAGAATGAGATTGAGGTCCATTTCGATAATGTGATTCTGATAGATTCTGAATCTACCGATGCCTCTCCAAAGTCCACTAAAGCAATAAGCTCTCCAATCGAGACAAAGGGAAGCTGCAAGAAAATCTCCGGAAGCTCGAGCAGCATTTCGGACAGTGAGTTTTCCAGCGCATTTACAGGTGACTTGAATGATGGGTCAGAGAACAACAAGCTCACCTACGATGGCCCGCCGCTGGAGGGTATCAAGATGGTGGGCTGCAAAAGAGCCTTTCCTATAGAACTAGATCCAGTTTCTAAAAGGCCAGATGTCCAGCAGCACCGTTCGTTTGAACCACCAGGCGATCGGAGGGAAGTGTCTTTCTTGGGTTCAAGAGTGTCTTTTCATTTCTGTGATTGATGACTGTGGATAGATCTGCTGCTTATTAGAAAGCAATCTGGAGCAACTTTCTACCAGACAATGACATTTCTCACAGGCTCTCTTCTTCTTCCTCTTGCGTGTAATGGTAAAAACACGCCCAATTCAGTTGCTCATTTTGCACTTCAAGGGAACTACTGAGGTAGATTCTTCCGGAAGGACCATGAGAACCTATTAATCTGCAAATATTTGAAGCTTACAGGCATCTGAATTCATGCCTTCGAAGGTATACTGTGAGGTCGTATTATCTTGACTGCTCGACAGATTCATGCATTCATACTAAGGTCTCTAAACTGACCGCACAGAGGTGCCAAAATAATTGGCAGTTGCTACTAATAACCTTCCAACGTACGATTCATCCTTCCGCGTCTTTCTAGCTAGACCTGGGCCAGGTTTCGCCATACTAATAACGACCAGAAGCAAACGATTTTAAGCCAGTAGCCTAGCTTCAATCTGGAATGATTCTTGATACAGGTAATTTTAGCACACTTCCTGGCCATGGTACACCTCTATATACCATGATGGGCGATCTTGTACCATGATGGGCGATCTTATCCTGTGTTGGATAAGCGATGGGTTGCAATGGACTGTGCAGGTGAAACCTAAGGAGCATTCCTCAAAACCGTCCACCTATCAAACAAGCAGGTCACGCCTCTTAGCTCTTTGCTTTCTAAGTACCATGACTGTAAGAACTGGTCGAAATGGACCTGGTTCAGCATCCTTCACCATAATCCCACAAAAATAAAATGGCGAAAGAAGAGGAAATTGATCAGAACAAGAAATTTAATCCCTGCCTAATCTCATGCTATGGATGAAGTTATGGTCATCAAGCGGTTGGATAGAGTTGTGCATTAGTAGGGGATATAGCCGAAGGCTATTTGGATGGAATATGTCGGTGAAGTCTGGCTTTATTTGGGGACTATCGAGCTTATCTGCCTTCCATCTTCTTTTTCTTAAATTGCTCTTTCCTCAATCGATTTTCAGCATCGAAGCCTTCCCTGCCTCCCTCCTCCTTCCTCATCTCCATAGCCACCGTGCCCTTGTCGAGTGTCGCCGCCCTCCTAAGATTGGCTTTTTTCTCCTCAAATCATCGTTGCACTATTTTTTCCTATTTTTCATCAACACCCATCGAGATCCATCCTGCCAGCTTGCAACTCATTGCCGCAACCGACGCGGCACCATTGTAGTCGTTGACCCCATCTCCTCCTCCTCCCTCTGCTCTCCCCCTTAGCGGTGAAACCCTATTTGGCTTGAAGAGAGAGAGAAAGAAAAGAGGGAAAGAAGAGAAGTGAGAGAGAGAGGAAGAGAGCAAGAAAAAAGAGAGACAAAAGGAAAAAGAAGGAAGGAAAAAAAAATGAGGGCAGATTTGAGACATTTAGATTTGCCCTATGATCTGACTCATCGTAATGTAGACCAAGCATCTCTATCTCCTCTTCAGGTTAGTTGAGTCAGATCAAATAGATCAGATCTTGATTGTCCTTTCCTTTATAAGTCTTACAGGTGATTAGATTACACTTAATTAGTCTGATTTACCTTTGATTAACGATATAGATTTGATTCAGGATTTTGAGCTAGATCAGAAGAAGCAGAGATCTAAGGATCAGGCCACATGTCGAAGATCGTAAATTTTGGATTTGATCATCGGTAAGTTTTCTTTCATCTCTGGATTTATTTTATGCATATTCATATGTTTAAAATTAAATTTTATTCATAAAATATTAAATATTAAAATTATTAAATTTAAAATATATATTTATGCATGAAAATAATTTAAAATATTAGATTAAGCATGGTGTCACCTCAACATAATTACATATTTGAAATGAGATGATTTTTTATTTTAATATTGTATGATTTCTAGAAACAAGATTATCCATGTTTATCCTCGTACGAATTTTGAATAAAATTGTTCTTTTGTTTCTGAAAATGAGATGTGAAAAACTTGATTTGGTATTATTGTGAAAATAAGTATGGTTATATGGTTATGGTAAAATCAATATAAGAACCGGTCCAAATGGACCCAGTTCAGTATCCTTCACCATAATCCCTCAACAAGAAATGACGAAAAAAGAGAAAATTGATCAGAGTAGGGAAACTTAATCTCCTACCCGATCTCATGCTGTGGATGAAGTTATGGCCACTGAGTGGCTGGATAGAGTCATGCATCGGTGGGAAATATGGCCGAAGGCCATTTGGATAAAATATGCTGGTGAAGTCCTACTTTATCTGGGGACAATCGAGCTTATCCCTTTTCCATCTTCTTCTTCTTAAATCGCTCCTTCTTCGATCGATTTCCAGCACTGAAGCCTCCCTCGCCTCCCTCCTTCTCCTTCCTCATCTCCACAACCATCGTGCCCTTGCCAAGTGTTGCTGCCCTCCTAAGATTGACTTTTTCCTCCTCAAACCATCATTGCATTATTTTTCCTATTTTCATCAACACCCATCGAGATCCATCCCGCCAGCTTGCAACTCGTTGCCATGGTTGCCACAATGCCACTGCATTGACCCCATCTCCTCCGTCTCCCTCTGCTCTCTCCCTTAGTGATGTAATCTTGTTTGGCTTGAAGAGAGAGAAAGAAAAGAGGGAAGAAGAGAAGAGAGAGAGGAAAGAGAAGAAAAAGAAGAGAGATAAAGAAAAAGAAAAAAAGAAAAAAAAAAAGGAAGGAAAAAAATGAGGGGCAGATCCGAGATGTTTAGATCCGCCCCATGATCCAATCCAAATCACAATGTAGATCGAGCATCTCTCTCTCCTCTTTAGGTTAGTTGAGTCGGATTGAATAGATCAAACCTTGATTGCCTTTCCTTTATAAGTCTTTCAAGTGATCAGATCGCACCTAATTAGTCTGATTTTATTTTTGATTAATGATACAAATTTGATCCAGGATTTTGATCTAGATTAGGAGAAGCACAGATCTAAGGATCAAACCATATGTCGAAGATCATAAATTTTGGATTCTGTCATCAGTAAGTTTTCTTTCATCTCTGAGTTTATTTTTGTACATATTCATATATTTAAAAATAAATTTTATACATAAAAATTATTAAAATATTAAAATTGTTAAAATTTAAAATATATATTCATGCATGAAAAGTAATTTAAAATGTTGGATCAAGCATGGTGTCACCTCATACAATAAAAAATTTGGAAAGAGATGATTTCTTTATTTTAATATTGCATGATTTCTAGAAAGAAAATTATACATGTTCATCTTTGTATGAATTTTTGAATAAAATTATTTGTTGTTTTTTTGGAGGATGTAAAAATTTGAGTTGATATTGTAATGAAAATAAATATGATTATTATGAAAAATTAGTTATGATGAAATTATGAGAAAAACTCTCTAGTTTGTCTATGATTCGGGTCTACTCAACGGGACTGATCGTTGGCCACACGTCAGAAACATATTCTTTCAAACCTAACCAGTTGGGGCTAATCACTAGCAAATCTAGTTTTTTCGGACCTAGCCAGTCGGAGCTGATCACTAGTATATGCTGATGAGTCGAGTATATGTATTTCAAAACTAGTCTCTTTATCTTATTACGGGTATAATCGTGATCATATGAATTAGAGTTAGTTTTTTTCGGACCTAACCAGTTAGGATTAGTTGTAGGCATACATTGATACATCACATGTTTGTTATTCAGAGGTTGGTCTCTATCGAGCCTTGTCATAGGATTGATCATGGCCATAGTCGCCAAAGATTGAGAGAAGATTTTTAAATTTTTACTGATATGCATGGTATGTTTTGAAGAAAAAATATATTATTATATATTATTATTAAATTATTATATTTTAAAAATTAATTGTGCTTGATCCATCAGAGATATCGATAACTTATTAAGTCCGTAAAGCTCACCCCTTCTTTTCTATTTTTTTTAGATCTAAAAGATTTTATGAGGTTTGGGATCGAGTAGTGAGGAGCATAGAATCTTAAAAGATTTTTAGTTAGTTTATGTTTAGAAAATAATTGACATTGATTATAACGAGAAATTGGTGACATATACTTTATTTGAATCAATAAAATTAGAGGTTTACTTTTATTACCACTGTCTAGTATGATTTGGTGTGATATTTTTGAATATAAAGGCAGGCCTTACATCTTCTTTATGTCCTTGCCCTAAAGAGTGTGCGATCATTATGTGCCCAATTCGAATGCTGGATTCGGGGTGTGACAGAGTGGTATTAGAGCTTACATTAAAGATCTTAAGAACTTAGATTAGTAAGAAAGGGGTAGAATTAGGATCTTGATAGATTATCTCAAAATAATTATGGGTGTTTAAATCTAATAAAATTGTTATATAATATCTAAGCTTCTCTTATGGATATAAGTTATGGATGGGATTAATAATTGATTGGAAATTGAAATAGTTCAGTTCTCTAACTAGAAAATAGAAAATGGAAAGAAGGCAATCTAAATGATTATTTGAGGATATTTTTAAATGAAGAAGACTTATGATCAAGATGAGATTTGTCAAAGAACAAAATGGGGTTTTATTGTGTAATAGTTAACAAATATCTTGAATGATTCCTTTACTTGATGTTTTCAGTGGATTCTATAAGTTATAGTTGATTGTTCTCTCTAATTATGATACTCTAGCAAATATAAGATCATGATAAATAAGTTGAAAAGGTATATGATTGTAAACCACAAATAGAAATATTTTTCTCATTAGTAGAATTGATCTTGTGGTGAAATCATGAGGGCTTATGTCTAGGAGTTTCCATTTAATCTGTGAACTAGATTACTAGATTTTATGTTGAATTATTTGAAGTTAAAATTAGATTTATGAGATGATCATGGATTTTTGTACAGCCATTATTGAGGTGCTGGTGGAATTTCATGTTAGTTTTTTATAGAGACTATGAGAAGCTTAAATGAGTTTAACCTATGATTCTAGAGGATTTATTTTTCTCACCGTTGAGTTAATTTTAGAATTTTTGATTATTGAAATACAAAGTTGATGATCTCGAAAGACAAACATTGACTACGAATTAGTTAATTAAATTATCTAGGATTGGTCTACCTCAAATTGGTCTAAAATATAATATCTTGATCATAAATGGTACGAATATGGTAAAATTATCTCGAGGCATAATTATGAACCAATATATTTAGATAACAAATCTTTATTTGGATTTTATAAAGTTCTAATCTAAATCATTAAGAATTTTGGAAAGGATTGATCAAAGACGCGCAGAGGAAGTGTGGCGGTTTGAGTTATTTAAAATTAATCAAAAATATTGATTTAAGTTTGTAATGTATTATAATGGAAGATGTCTTTATCTAGTAAAAGAGATTTTTATTCATAAAGAAATGTGAGTACTATGAATTCTTAGGCTAGTCATGATATGGCTATATTAATTGTACTAAGGTTTTGATCACTTCATATATAAGGTTAGTTGATTGTTAATTAAATTTGGTCTATTTGGCAAGTATTTGAATAAATCTAGTGCGATTCATTTCCTCTTTATGATCTCAACTCAGATATAGGAATCATGATATCGATACTTTATTTCTTATATTTAATTTTATGATTTAATTCTAAGGTCATTTCTATAATTATAATGGCTCATTGTTGCCTAAAGCTATTACTATATATAATTATGATCACTTTCACAGTCATCTAATGATTTGATTTTAATCAAGATGGACCATTACCTTTTGTTGAATCAAAACTTCATCATGGCATTTGTGTTGAATTTATTCAAACTCTATTCCAAATACAATTGATTTTGATAATCGATCTTACTGTAAGGGTTTTGCATCCAATTGACCTCAACTCAATCTAAAATAAACATGCATTTATTTCAATCTCAGAGTGTTGGTCACTAAATTAGTGCTAATCTTATTAGTCCATATCTTAATTCTAAGTATGATAGAAAATTTTTGATTCGATAATCACACTGGTTCTGATCGAGGAGAGATATGATCTTTGATTGCATATCATCGGGATAAAATTTTAGAATTGATGTGGAGGTGCTAAATTGTGAAGTATTCTTTGAAGAAAAAATTGCATATCCGATCAATCAGATTAGGGTGTAGCAGAATTTCAAAATTTTCAATCCGATGTGCAATTCGATCGAGATCCGATCTTGAACGTGGTCAGATCGATCATGCATCTAGATCAAGAGATATCAGAAAATAGAGATTTAAACTAGTTTAAATCAGATGGTAATGTGATCATATCACCTTGTTCGGGTAGAAGAACTCTGCAATCTGATGATTCATGGATTCGAGGTTTGCTGTTGAGCCGTGCATGTGTCCGACCTCTACAGGTATCCATTCAAACTTGGACTATGATGCTCTCTCCATCTCCGATCCATCTACTCCTACATAGATCTATAAACTCCTGGATCAGCTTTGAATCTGATCTCCAGCAGGATTCCGATCAGCACTTGATCGCAGCCTTTTTGATTCTTCACATAGATCGGACAGATCTCGACACTTCAAGACCACCAGATGAAATACCCAACACCTTTGGACATGGGAGAGGATAAGAGATTAGAGAGGAGAGTGGAGATCGTATGGAGAAGAGGAAAGGAGGCATGGAGACTTTGTTATGATAAGCACTAGTGTCAAACCGTTTGATAGGGGCCTTCTTATAGACATTTGATCCAATCAAATACCTTAAAGCAGAAGGACTCTACTAAGGCACCACCTCATCTGATTTCTCCCCTCATCTTGTCGTACAAAATCATTGAGGAATTCAATATGGTGAGTGCAAGGGATAAGGGTTGTTATCGCCCAAGTCAATCCTCCTCAATTCGAATTCGAATGCTTCAAATTCGAATTCGAATTTAAATCTGAATTTTAGTTCAGATATAACCATCTCCTTATCCTTATCATCTCAAATTAATTAAACTCTTCAAATTCAGATGAGCTTTATCCCTATCCTCTCTTTTATCCACAAGGTGGT
>KE507836.1:0-10106 GCA_000441515.1 Elaeis oleifera
AAGTATGGCCCTATGGACCCAAAGCTAAATGCATTAAAATTTATTGACTGAAGTAGAATCAATCTAATGAGCCTTCTTCGATCCAAATCGAACTTAAATCATGTTGTCGATTTTTGATGGCTCTAGTGTCCGCACCACATGCCCCCTCTCTTGATCAAAATCCTAATGTGGGGCGCCAAGAGTTGGTACCCCAACTACTTGACTTGTATTTCATGGGGCGCCCCTTGTACCTACCTAAAAGGGCTGATAATATGCCAATTATATCTGATTTTATTGAGAATAAATTAGATTAAAAGATAGAGTATTCTTATGAGATAAGGATGTGCTTTTTAAGATAATTGGATTCCTCTTATGAGTCAAGGTAGAGCTTATATAAAGAGAATGTCTTTAAGGTTCTAAGAAGAATTTTGAAAAATAAAAAGTTTCTCTCTCCCTTTTCCATGCCTCCCCTCCTGTCTCTCTTCTCTTTCATGCCCAAGGATTGGGCATCCCACTTTCCACACGCCAAAAGATAGAGGTGATTTTTCTTCAAGAGCAAAGAACGAAGAGAAAAAGAAGAAGGCTGCAGATCAAGAAGTTGATCCTGCAGTCTAGATCAAAGAGTTGATTTAAGTTCTAAGGCTAAGATTCTACTTAAAGAAGAAGAATCTACTACGAGAAGATTAGTTCGAGATTGATCTCGGTAGATATCCGTAGAGATCGGACACGTGTGCGGCTCAAGCATCTACTAATCTGTGATCATCGTTAGCGATGAATATCTACCTGCGCTAATGTATTGAGATTTGATCTTATCATTATTTTTAAATTTCAGATTATATGTATGTTTTTCTCTTGGACTTGGGTAGGATTTGATATGATCTTATGTATATGGGTTAAAGGGTTTAACCCGTTATTTTCGCTGCGTTCAAAAGGAGTTTTTGAAATCTACACATACTGTCTATCCATTTTTACTAACACCATGTGGCGCCATCTAATGGCTGTCCACATAAGAGGTTAATCCAAATTAATGTTCAATTAATTTGGTTCATAAATTAATTAGATTTGAATCAAATTTGACCTAAAAGTAGGAGCTAAGGTTAGCTACATGTGCTAGCATGCTTACTGGCTAACCAATTAGATTAATTGGTCCCATCAATCTTATCAAATCAATTCTTGATCAATTTCTTATGTGTGTGACTCATTAAGCTCCACATTTAGCTAGCAGTAGGTCTAGATGAATCTTGACCTAATTTGATTAGATTCGTTCTTAACCAATTAAGATCCAATTCATGCCGATCCAAATTCAACAATTAGTAAACCTTCTAATTGAAGAATGAATTAAAATTATTAGTTTATTTAAATCTTCAAGTTAAGATTGATGTATAACAATATATCATGACTATTTAAAAAATATAAAATTTGATGAAAATACTAAATATATCCTTCAGTAGTAATTATCGTGTAATTTAATCCTTCGATCATCCTACATCTCGAATATATTTATGAGTATGGATTTATGTCAAATTCAAACATATATTCTTATAGATGCCCCATCAATCAGCGATAACTCTAATGAAGCATTAGAAATCCTATCTAATCTTCATACTGCTTTGACCAAAGACTTCTTGAGTCATCTAGAGATGAGAATACATAGAATGTTATCTCCTCTTACTAGGAGTGATTGATTCCTTGTTGACCTACTCATAACCTCCATACACACTCTATCATATTTAGAACACCCCATTCATGACTTAATACTATGATTGAGTACGAACCAAAATATAGATTTATGTGCACAAGGTTCCATGATGGTCTCAAGTCTAAGGATCACATACACAATTTCCACTTAGAGAATTATCTTTGGACATGCATGTAAAGCTCCATAAGATGTTTCTGTCGGTAAGTCAATTCAGTGAACTCATTCCTTAATGAGCATCTATAACTTTGTATTAGTGTCCTCACATAAATGGCTTATGAGATCAGCCATCCTTTTCATCGAGCATACATAGGATGTGCCAGTTTATTTGGAACATTGATCCCTGACTCAATACTCCAATGATCAGGAATGTTTAAGATTAGAGTTTTAGGTCTCACAGGCATGACCCATTATTCATGTTTCTAAAATCATTATCCTAATCTTGGGGTTCATTATAATCTTTAACATAGAAAGATGCAACTGAAATGATGAATCATAATACCTCATTTTATTAATATCAAACAAATATCATTACATGAGTTGGAAGATGATACAGAAAAATCCCATCACATCAGCCTCGTGATTGGCTTGTAGGGTATTTATTCTTTCAAAATTTAATACTCATAAATCCACCTATGATCATCTGCCCGGAGTTGCATGATTTGTCATCCAATTCCATTTGGACAAATTTTGGGATATTAAAATACACAACAAGTTGGGTAATTGTCCTAGTCCAAATATGTCTCTTGTATATTATAAAAGTTAATAACATTTCAAGTTTAATGTTATGTGTTGAAATTATAATATATGTTAATTTTAAAACTTTGTAGTGCTTTACAAAGCTAGGTGTTAAGTGGGACGGTTTTTTTTTTTTTGATAGGAGTTAGATTGGAAGCTAACAATATTGTTAATACATGGTTATTACAAAATTATCCACCTGCAATTGATATATCATAGTGGTCGTATTTTGGATTGGGCTTAACCAAATGTACGCCCTAACTCTCTAATTAGGTAGGTTGAGAAATTCTTTGTGCACCACAGGCGGTGTAGAAAATCCGATGTGGAGTGCATCACTTTATATGATTGGTCCACATAGCTTTCGCTTTTCAATGCATATTTAATGCCTGCAGTTTTACTTTTCATTTAAAAATTTTGAATGATGAAAATACTCCTGCTCTTTGAAAAAAATTATTATATCTTATGTCCATATTATGACATCCTATATGCAGAAAGTCATATATGCCACAGGATGTCATAATTTTTTTTAAAGAGAAGGAGTATTTCGTCATTCAAAATTTTCAAACAAAAAAGCAAAACTGTAGACATTAAATATGTATTGAAAGTGATTAGATAAAATATTCCTTCTGTATTATGATATCCTGGGACATATTATGACATCCTACATACAGGAAGTCATAATTTGACGCAGGATGTCATAATATACATATGATATCATAATTTTCTGCGCCATATTATGACATCATGTATGCAGAAAGTCATAATTTGATGCACAATATCATAATATACCATAGAATATCATAATTATTTTCAAAGAGCAGGGATATTTTTGTCATTCAAAATTTTCAAATAAAAAATCGGAACTGTAGATATTAAATGTGTATTAGAAAGTGGTGGCTATGTAGACTAATCACATAAAGTGGTGCACTCAACGTCGGATTTTCTACACTGCCTGTGGTGCACAAAGAATTTTCCTAGATAGGTCTAGGCTTGAGGTTTTATATAGCTATGTTGGGCTTGGGCTGGAGGTTGCATAAATTGAGATCGGGCTTATGCTTAGAAACCCCAACTTCATCTGAAGTAGCGTTGTGTTAGGGTGGAGCCAACATGAATTGACTGATATATACATTGGGGTGTTGATAGAGATAGATAACCCACAAACTTAATTAGCATCCACCCAATTATGAGGTTTGACTTTAAAAGATAGACCTGCTAAGCTATAAGTTGAGGTTTGAGTCTCAAAATTAGATTCAAAGTGCACCACTGCTCTTGTGCATATTTCACAAAATCATGCATCATCAACGATGGACTTCCTGCTCAAACCTTGCCTTAAAAGAGAATGGGCAAGCATATCTCCTACCATATTTCTTCTTCTTCTTCTTTTGTTTTTCGCTTTCCTACCTTATTTCATGGAAGCTACTGAGTTGTTGGTTCAATGATCTCACGTTACAGCATGTGAGGAAGGATAAGATTAAGGGTTGAGTAGTTAAATTTTCAAAACAAAGAAGAATTCCAAGAAAAGATCTAGAGTTATTAGAGTTCCGAAGAAAAAAAATAGCAGCAGAAATTTAACTTGAATTAGTTTTTCGCTTGCATTTTATGTGTTAAATGCTAGCTTATAACAAATGCTGGTACCAGAGTCCAATAAAATTTGTACTATACATAGATCATAACCTTCAATCGAAAAATAAAGAAAAAGAGAAAAACTATGGATCATAACTTGTAGATTTAGCAAACAAGCTTGTTCATCACTGTGCAACAAAGTTTTTTCAATCCGTCCCGAGTGTCTGGCATCATGTCAATGGAAGATAAAACAAGTAGTCATTTGCAGCAACCTCAAACCAAATCCCACATATCAATAACGCAACATCAGCATTGCAATCTTGGATCCTCAAGTACTGCTAATGCTACATCCAACTCACAGCCACATTGGAAATTACGGAAGAAATTTGGCAATTTTAATCACTACGAAGTCAACTAAGAAGTGTTTCCATGTCTTTTTCTGACTTACGTTGTAAGCGCACGACATTTAATAGAGGTTGGCCAACCAATCTCCACTGCCTTTGGACCATCTGAAAGAGGAAAAGAAACTTCAGCCTTCTTGGAGAAGAACTTGGGACCAACTTTTGATGGCTATATGTTGGCATATTTGGCTTGAGAGGGGAAAAAAAAAGAAGGCATCACTCAATCTACTCCGTTGTTCCAAAGATTCTCCATCCCTACCAACCATAGAAATATGTTGGTTCTGAAAGAGTCACGGAAGGTCACCATGAAATTGGGAGATCTTATCCTCACGATTTGTAATGAGAAAATTTCTTCGTTGTACCTCTCCTATACGTAACTCATGTTAGTGTTAGACAATAATGTGTATCCTTTAAATCAATTTGGCGCATTCTTGGATTTGGACATTCATGGACGCTTCTCAATGGAATGTAATTCCAATCTTTTAGGTTTAAGGATCAAAAAAATTCAAGAAGAATTCGTTCTAAAGGATTAGGCTGTTCTATGGATCGAGTTAAAACAAGATAAAATTGTTTTCAAGAGCTATTGATCTAAGATTACTAAATTTTTGGCATTGATGCAAAATTGACATACTACTTGCAATCTTAATCGGTTGTTTGATTAGTCATCACACCCCTTATACAGGGGCATTGGCACGTTGTTATTTACTAGTAAATAAATATCCCTTTAATAAATTGTGACTTGTTCAGTGACCCGTAGCTATCTATAAATCAGAAAATTTCCTATAGATTTTATGACATACAGAAGCAAAAGCCTAGTGCCTGTCCTTAATCAAAAATTCTCGATAGAAGCACGGCCGTGATAGGGTGGAGATGGGGCGAGCTAAATAAAAGCTTGGAAGAGTAACGGAAGAGGTTTTGAAAGAGAAATTATATTTTATCCATTACGGCAGCCACATTATCATGCGATGATTGACCCATAAAAATGAGATGGTATGATTGACGTGGTGTACCACCAAATTGATGCAGGTGTTGCATACGCCGAAAAGGGATTTTGGAGGTGTTACTGTACTAATATTTTTTCTTCAAAAATTAACTCATCGTCAATACTTTGCAATGGTTTTTTTGGTAAATAATACTTTGCAATGGTTAGAGCCAGCCATAGCAACAAGAAAGCCTCAACTGTCTTATTACCTCTTAATGCAAGCTTTCAGCTCTCTATGTTACCGGAAAAGGAAAGAAGCCTCAACTATGGGTTAGATAAAACATGCCACAATCATAGACCACGATAGAGGATAGAGTGTTGGTTGTCCCATTGAATGAGAAAGAGAATCATGCACCACTCTTGTTTGCTTTTCTTGATAGCGATATTTTTGGAAATAGAAGTAATAGATCGTCTTGATACTTTTATTGGATATATATAGAAAGGAAAATGCTATCTAAACCTAGAATAGAAATATAGGACATATTGTATTGGAAGTGTTTGGTTGAGGAGAATTAGGGTCTGAGATGGGAATGAGAATGGATAACTCCCATTTCAATCATTTGGTTGAAAAAAATTTCATTTCGATTGTAATTTCGATTCTGGAGCAGAATGGAAGTGATCTAATCTCCTTAAAATCCAATCTCAACTCTCTCCTAAGTTTTAAATTTTGATTCCAATTTCGATTTCGGTTTCGATTCTGATTCTAATTCTAATTTCAATCACGGATCTGATGCTTCGGGATATATAACCATTCTGATTCCCATTCTAATTCATTCCGATTTCAATTTTGATTCCGATCATAAATCAAACATTTCCTGAATATATCAAAAGGAAAATGCTCCTTAAACCCATTTCCAGAACAAAAATATGGGACACATCACTTGGCGTATGAGATACATACAAGCTGGACCATTTCTTGGAGCATGATGGATTAGAAAAAATTCTTTCATCTTCTCTTTTGCCCCCATCATCAACTCTTTTGTGGACTCCACCATCACCTTAGAAAGGCTTCTCTTTTAAGCAATCGACAAAGTTCCTCCTCCAAAAAGATGGGCTTGCCTTTATTCTACCAACACTACCTCTTTTGTCTTGTTTAACTCGTCCAGCAAACATTTACTCAAACAAAAAACTTGTCCAGCAAACATTCAACTCATATAAACATCCAAGCTTGCCCCATAATTCATCCAATACATTTGTCCCCTAGTTGAATCCCGCTAGCACCACTAAAAAGAAGTAATGATACCCATTCAGATTATTACTTATGGAAGTGTTTGGTTGGGGAGAATTGGGGTCAATGTGAATGGATGACTCTTATTCTAACTGTTTGGTTGGGAGGAGTTCCTGATTGGGAGGAATCCCATTCCGATTCCGGAGTGGAATGGAAATGGTCTAATTTTCTAAAACTCAATTTTACTCTCCCTTAAGGATTTAAATTTCTATTTCGATTTTGATTTTGATTTCGATCACGAGCCAAACACTTCATAGGATTTGGCCATTCCGATTCCTATTCCAATTAATTCTGATTCTCATTTTGATTTCAATTTTAGTTGCAAACCAAATGCCCCATAAATCTCCTTTGCGAGTTGATGAAGAAATAGGTTTGACATTGCAAATTTGCCTCACCACTAGGTGATTCGAAAGCACTTTTTAGGGGATGTTTGGTGACCCAATTTGGATCACCACGATGATCAAAGATCATTGGTGATCTAAATGTGGTCTAATTTCTAGTGATCTGTTTGGTTTGTTATATATAGTGCAATGATTAAAGATCTTCGGGTATGTACAAGCTACTTGCTTGATATGCTATGAGAATTCAAAATCATGGATCATATAATACCAAAAATATCTCTGACAACTTATTTGGGAGTTGGGATTGTAGATTGGAGAAGAAAAATTTTAGAATAAAATCAAATAGATTTTTCTCTTTCTAATCAGCACGGCGAGAAAGAAAAGATTTCCTTCTCTTCTATGAAGATGACGCCCGAAGACGTCTCAATTATCCACCCAATGCACGCGAAAAAAATATAGTAGCAAAAAAAATTTCCTCTTCCCATCCTCAAGAGCAGATTTTTTATCATTGCATTGGATGGTGATTTGAGAAGTGAGGGTGATTTGAAATCACCGTCATGTAAGATCATCATGGTACAACCAAGTACAATGATCTCATCACCTCCACCTACATCACCCTTGATTCTAGATGGGTCATCCCATACCAAATGCCTCCTTAATATCATACCGATTATCACATGAGCTCATAAAATGGTGTAATCAAAATCAATGAATTTTGCATAAATATCTTGGTTGTTGATTTTGCAAGAGATTTTTTTTAGCAAAATTATATATATATTCGGAGGTTTTTGGACAGTTATATCTCTTGTTCTAACTATAAGCAAAATTATGAGAGATATCATTATCTAATGATAGGCATTGTGGAGCCCTATTAATAGAACCAAGCTGCAATTCAAGTCGTGATGCAATTTAAATTGCAAGCAGTTGAGTTATAATAGGAGTTTAATCTCCACTATTTGGATAAAAAAATGTGGGGAGCAGTGAAGATAGTGGGGAGAGGAGAATGAGGAAGACGAACGGAGGAGGGAAGAAGGCAAGGATGAGAGGGGCTAAGGGGAGATTAGGGCTAAAGGTCAAGGCTTTGGACCCATTGGTATTGGTGTTGGTGGCTCTTCTGGTAGCCATCAGCAGTGAAAGAGGAAGGATTGAGAGGAGGATATTGCTTGATTAAGTTGGAAATCAAGAACAAATGAAAAAGATAGGATTAGGCTAGATCTTGGACTGGTTAGCAATAGCTCTTCCAATAGTCACTGGCATTGAGGAAGGAGGGATATAGAGAAAACAAATGGGAGCGCTTTATCATTTAAGCAAGGTAGAAGATCGAGAAGGAGCCGGAGCTCAAAGCGATTGAACGTGGGGCTGGATTTTGGAGTAGTCAAATCCCAGGAGGTCGGAGGAAACGATGGAGGGAGGGAATCAAGAGGAGGACACAACAAAGAGGTCATGGTCTCCACCATTGTTCGAGGCCCACAATTGCATTGAGAACTCCTCATGCTTGTCAATTTCCATTGCATCATAGAGGAGAGAGAATGTGGCACCAAAGGTGGGGCCAAGTGATCATTAGAAGGGAAGCTTGGTGGGGTACCAGATAGGAGAGAGACGGTAGTGCAAGGGGTGGTTAGCAGGGTTAGGAGGCAAACGGTGGTGCAAGGGTGGGTTAGAAGGGTTAGGAGGCAAGACCGGTGGACCACCAGCGAAAGGAGAGAATTGGTACATAGAGATGGGTTAATTGCTGGACTTTGATCAATAAACAATGTATATTTTTTATTACGATGTCCTTGAAAGCACATTGCAACTCATCTTGTAGTCTTCTAAGTCAAGGATCACCGACAATAACTAAAGCTCGAACTGCAACTCAAGTCACAGGGCACAATTCAGTTGCACCTATCTATATATGTAGATAAAGTGGCCATATCTACAGCTTGAGCGACATGTGGCGCCACGTATAGAATTCCAAATAACTTCATGAAATATAGAGGCCTATTTAGTTATAGAAACCAAAGGCTCAAAATCCAATTAAGTACTCGATGATGGTAAACAAGCAAGAGATTATCCAGAATAATAGGAAAATTAACCCAATGTAACGTAATGGTATCCGTTGTGGAGGATTTAGTCTCACATCGATTGTGAATCAGAGATACTATATTTTATATGAGATAGAAGAGCTTCTCTTTCTCAAGAGACGTCTTTTGGATCAAAATCAAGAGACAAAACCGTGAGGCCCGGCAGCTGTAAGCGTACCATCTACGGTCCAAAAACTGCAAGTCTATAAACTACGACAACCACAAATATACCAGCTACGGCTCAAAGACCGTCAAAATGGACAATATCTCTTGCTGGAATGAGCTATCCATTCGTATGAGTCTCAGAGCCTCTTGATCACAATAGTATCTATAAAAATTGGCTACAATCCGACGATCAAATTAGAAACAGATCTCTTCGAGGTCTCAAGGACACTCGGGAACGGTTCATACAATATCTCTGGCTGGGATGCTTTCTCTGTCTGTATAAATTCCGGAGTTTTTTTTACCACAACAGTATCTATAGAAATGGGCTGCAATCCGAAGATCAAATTAGAAAAGGATTTCTTTGCGGTACCAAAGGACACCCAGGCCAACGGTCCATCCAACTGTCCATTAAAAATCCTTCTGTGATTTCCTCGCATTCATTTATCACAACGACCTATCGTCCTGATTCATTTATAAGCCCATAACATTAGGTTACAAAGCCAACCACGGATTTCAACAGTGCTTTCTAAACTTATAAATACAAAGCACCAAAGCCGCTCCAATTTAACAGTCGCACTCTACCTTTGCATCAGCCTTTAGCTTATGGCTTCTTCCAACTCCACCGTGACTCCATCCAAACTACTGCATATAGATGCCATCCAGACGGTGGCGCCTGGGAGGATGGTGAAGCCCGGACAATCGCGTCGGATCTCCGTCGTTGCTCCTGTTGGGCTCGGGGTTCTACGGAGCCACCTACGTATCGTTCTTTACTATAAGAAAGCCAGGAAGGAGTCGGCGTTGGACGTGGCGGCGTGGATTAAAGAGTCGCTCAATGCGATGACGCCGGATGTGCCGGTGCTCGCCGGAAGGCTTCGAAGGGACTCCGAGGGCGATGGCTTCTGGGAGGTCAAGTTCAATGATGCTGGAGTTAGGTTGGTGCAGGCCTCGGT
>KE507837.1:20459-33988 GCA_000441515.1 Elaeis oleifera
TCTTTCTTATCCTTATCTTCCATGGGATGTCAACCTTAAAAGGGAATCAATTTTGTGTGAGATTAAGAGTAACTTTTGGTGTGAGAAATATGAGAGTGGGGATGTGAAAAATTGAGAGTGGGTTGGGCTTTCATGCGTGAGAAATAGAGGAAGTGTTCTTCCTCTCGGGCGTGAGCTGTGGGTTCTAGGGTTTCAACTCTAGATTTTGTAAGAAGAAAATACAAGAGTGAGTCTTGTCCAATCTTCCACACTACCACTTTCTCGTAAAGCTTCATCTTCTGATCTGAAAGAGTCTGGAAGATCCAAAAAAAAGAGATTGGATCAGCCATCCAGAGCCTTCGACGCGAGCTAGCACTCCCTTGAAGGAAGTTTTGATCAGAGTTTTGAGTGGATGATCTGTAGAGGTCGGATGATCTGGATGGCTGCTCGACATCAGTGAAAGTTTCATACCATGTCTACCAGTAGTGAAGATCATCGACCTGCAAAAAAGTGATGAGTTCTGAACTCAACCAATATGATCTAAAGATTAGATCAGATTCAGGGCATCGATGTGATTGATGTAATTTTTATTTATATCATATTTTATATATAAATTTTTATGTCATAGATCCTTAATAATAGTTTAGATCTAATCTAAGATATGTTTAGAAGATTAAAGTGTTTAATCTTTTATTATTCCGCTATAATATTTTAAAATACATACTTTGAACTATCCATTTTCCTTCATAATTCAGATCATAAAATCTAATTTTATATCTGAATTTATCTTGCTAAAATTGTAATTAACCATAAATCACTTTAGATCTAATCTAAATATATTCATGATCAAAATAATTTTAAAATTTTTTTCATTATTCTTCATCATAAAACTTGATCACAATGGTATCCCTACACGTCATAAGAGCATCCCATCAAATAGGAAGAGAGGGTCTTTAAATCCTATTTGCTTTCATGACTGGACAGTTTCGTGAACTTCTCAATTTGAGTATTGAGCTACTAAGATCTAAAATTAATTTAAAACTAATTATATGAACATATAAATTATCGTACAAGCCATGTGTGCACATAATCATATAAATATGATGTGAATTTAATCTTAGATCAATGCATAAGTATATTTTAGATCTGAACCTACTTTTATATAGCATATAAAATTATTAATTTAGATCTGAAATAATATATAAATCTATTCAAAATATATGTATGATTGTATAGAAAAATTCTGCTTTGAGATATGATCCAATATACGCAGATATATTGCTAAAATTAGACCTAAACTCTATCAAAAGATTCAGATCTGAGCCTGATTTAAACATCAATTCTCTAATTGAATTACATCACAAAAAATCTATCAAAATAGATTTAAATTCATGCATAATTAGGTATCAAATTAGCACAAAAATCTACATAGAAAATTTTTACTAAAGCAGATTTTCAGCGGACCAGATTTAGGAGTTGATTTTGATTCGATACTCTGATCAAAATTAGATAAAAATTATACAGAAGATATTAGAAGAAATCAAGATTTATTAATATTAAAAAATTTGATTCAAAATTAGATAAAAAAATCAAAAAAAATCTCAAAATTAAATTATGCGATCATAACATACAGGTCTGGCTGTGATATCAATTGAAGAAAAAATTCATCTGATCATATCGAATATTAGGAGGAAGAAAGATTAGTAATTAATTTTTTATAATGTTATGAATTCTCACTTTGATTCAGGATCAAGGTTGAAGAAGCTCTCCTCAATCAACATACTTCATAAGATCCAGATGCATGGATCCTCTATTTCACATGCACGTCAAACTCTGTAGAAGAGAGGGATGAACGTCTTCTTCAGAGAGGAAGGAGAAGAACCCTTGAGATCTGATCTCAAGGCCTTAGAATAGCTCGCACACCACCATAAAGGGGGAGAGGATGCCAAGAGGAGAGAGATGCCTAGGGAGAGGTGATGCCTAGGGAGATGGGACGGCCACACCAAAAGGATCTTCACGCCTAAGCCAAGGGTTGATTGCTTGTTTCTCTTCTCCACACCTCTTCTTACATAGACAAGAGGTACTAGATCAAATCAAACCTTTTAAGGTGTTAGGAATAGGACTCTGCATATTTGAATCAAATCTAAACTCCCTAAAGCACAAATAATCCCTATCCAAGTAGGAGAGGTGCCAACTTGCACCTCCCTTCATTATGTCGCATGCCCAAAGGGAGGTGGCTATTTCCAGCCCTCTCTCAATCATTTTGGTTGGCCCATATGGTGAGAGAATAGTTAAAAAAAGTAGCTAAGTAGATCAAATCAGATTTAGTTCAGATTTGGATTCAATTTGAATCCAATTCGAATCCGATTCGAACCAATTTTGAAAAAGCTGTTGATCTTAATCCAATTAGGATTCTTATCCAAGTCCAACTTGATAAATTAATCCAATTAAACTTTAATAAATTAAGATCATTTAAATTAGGTCTGATCTAAGGTGATTATGATTCAAATCGAATCTCTCATAATTACTTGAATCATTGATTTGATTTAATTCATCTCTGGAATCAAATCCACATCTCATGTATAGTGCTAGTTGAATATAGTCAGTGTTTAATTCTATATGACTATCAACTTAATTCTTAATTAAGTTAATCAATATATTCAATCAAGTCACATACTTTCAAATTGAATATATAAATATCTGATTAATTCTTTCTTATATTATTGGATTTTTATGCACGACTCCATAGGTTTGATCAGTAAGTCGATAGTATAGGAACTCCTTATACTAATCGAAGTGACCATCTAGCAATGATATCTAATATCTGGATGATCAAATAATTATAAATAATATTCAAGAATCTTGATATATGGTTACCGCATTATTCATCTCTTTGACCTGAATATTCAAAGTGATCTAGGGTTTAATTGTCAACTCTGAAACAATCATCCATATTTATTCAACCTTTCAAATCCATCACATGGATTACCCTGGCCAAGATTTTACTAAATTGAAATATAGTGATGCATTAATTCTTATAATTCAGAGGGATCAATCCCATCTTGATCCACACATATACTTTGCAAGTACTTGACTGTACCCAGTAGCCTTCCATCACTGTATTAGAAATACAGGTAGTCTGACATAAAAGTACAGTGAGTTACTTATAAGTCACTATGGTGATCTCAGGTCTAAGGAACATTTATGCCTATACGTTTCACGAGCTGCTTTTGATAGTAGAGTGCTAAGCAGGTGAGTCACTTATTCAATAATGATATACTCCTACATCTCACCTATATGCCATACTAATGTCTTCACACTCTTTGGTTATGAGGATTTTTGGCTGATTAAATTGAAACTAATCAACTAATTGGTATCTAAGATAAGTTTAGCAATATTGCATGGCAATTCCATCAATGGTTTTTAATTGGAAGTTCACTTACCTATCAATTTCGATGGTATCTAAGGCAAGCCGAGGCAGACCCTCCCATCGATCTCACTTACCTGACAAATTTGGTAGATCATATTTTGATTAGATCACTGATTAATTCGAGCTGACCTATGCCATTATGGTAAATCAGTATGACTGATTTAGGTATCTCTAGATCAGCTTGTATCAAGTCCTCTTCATGACTTGGTAAAGTCAGTGGGAGGATTTATGACCCGCAGGTCAATCTTTTCTCTTATTCTCAAATCATTCTATCAAATCTTCTAAATTATTAGATCCTTAAAATGATATAGTTATGGGGATAACTAGTTCATAGCCTCCCATTAAGGTGCATGATAATATATGTAATATTCTAAATAAGCATTGGAGGTGCCACATGCCTTGTGCCTATTGAGTATTGAAATTATCATTCATCATATGATCATCTTGTTGTGCCCTTCAAACCAATGGTCAGATTGGCCAAGCCACCTCAAGCCTGAGCATTCGTTTGTTGGATGCACTTGGTGTAGTCATGTTAATGGTTGGACCTAATCAAGATTTTAGTGGAGGCATCACACACATGCTGAAGAAATACCTAGGGCAAAATCTAATTGTTAGAAATTGTTTGATGAAATAATTGATTTAGAACCTACCCATGGATGTGCTAGGATTGGTCGAGCCACATTTGGATCCGAATACAGTCTGTGTGGATTCTAGTACCCGCTAAAGAATTAATGTAATTCTTCAAATTGGAGGTAGAAGCTACCAATTTGTATAAAATAGTGGAGGACCTTTAGACTAAAGTCCATAACTTTAGGATTAAAATGATTCATATACTAATAGGCTTTAGTTTCTTTTAGCTATGGCCAACACATTATCGCTCCGATCACTGTTGGATTTCGACAAGCTTATCGAATCAAATTTTGATAGCTGATATCAAAAGCTTAAGATCATCCTGGAACATGAAAGGATTTTGTAAGTGCTTACGGATCCCGCACTCAAAGAACCTGCTAACACACCCCATGCTGTGAGAGACACTTATATGAAGTGGCTCAATGACCGTACTACAGTGCGTTACATCATGAGGGCAGCCATGAACAACGAACTTAGCCATAAGTCCAAGGATGCACAATCCGAGGAGATGATTCAATTATTGAATGAGTCCTTCGACACTCTTGAGGATGCTGAGAGATATAAGACCTCTCGTGCTATGTTCAATATCCGTATGTGAGGAGCATACTATCCTAAACTCGCTATCAAAATTCTATCTACCCTTCTTGAGTCATTATAGAATGATCAAGCTTGCAATGAACTACCATGGTTTGCTAGGGTTGCTACAGACATTCAAGAAGGAACATCAGCTCCAGAAGAAACTGGTGCATATTGTGGGAGGATCATCTGTAGGTCGTCATTCCTCTAAGAGAGAAAAAAGAAGAAGGTGCAAAAGGTTTGTATCATTGATCCAAAGCCGAAGCAGAGTAAAAAGTCAAAAGTCGACAAGAGTCAGGCAGATGCTTCTACTACAAGAAGCTAGATCATTAGAAGAGGAACTATCCTATATATATAGCTTTCCTTAACCCAAACAGGCCAAAGAATAAGAGAAACAAGCAATCTGTTTCTTCACAAAGTACTTATATGATAACTCTTTGTAATTTTTTGTTTGTGATACTAATATCTGGATATTGGATATTGAAAGTTCAATTAATATTTGTAATTTGTTGTAAAGACTATAGGTCAGTAGGAAGTTTAGAGAAGGCGAGCAGTTCCTGAACGTTGGAGATGGAAGTCTTGTTCCAGTTCTATCTTTAGGAACTATGCAGCTTGTTTGCAAGTCTAGTAGTGTCATGTTAGATGAGTGTCATTATTGTCTTCTTTTATGATGAATATCATCTTTGTCGGCCTTTTGGCCAAATTCGATTTAAATTTTAATAAAGAATAATTTTGTAATATCATCATGAATGATACTAAAATCATGCATAAATAATTAAAATATGGTATATACTTACTATCACAGTCTATTGGTGTAATATACACATCGAACAAACATCTTAGGATAGATAATGCCAGTGGTTCATATCTTTGGCATTATAGACTGCGTCATGTGAACAAGAACAGGATAGATAGATAGATAGATTAATCGAGGGTGTCTTTGAAATTAATGATTGTAAATCATGACCGACCTGTGAATCCTATCTTCTTGGTAAGATGACCAAGTCATCTTTTAAGAGAAAAGATGAGTGAGCCAGTGATATTCTAAGTCTAGTACATAGTGATGTATGTAGACCTATAAACATAGGCGCTAGAGGAGGATATTATTATTTCATTACATTTACTGATGACTTATCAAGGTATGGGTACGTCTATCTTATGAAGCACAAATCTGTACCATTTAAAATATTCAAACGATTCCATAGTGAAGTAAAAAAATAGACTGAAAAAAGTATTAAAACTCTTCGGTCAGACCAAAGAGGTGAATACCTCACTAGTAATTTTCTGATATATCTAAAAGATAATGGGATTCTCTCACAATGGACTCCTCCTAAAATACCACAATATAATGGGGTGTCAGAAAGGAGGAATCAAACATTGTTAGACATGGTTCAGTCTATGATGGGCTTTGTAACTCTACAAATCTTCTTTTAGGAATATGCTCCTGAAACTGTCTGCTACATACTTAATAAGGTCCCGAGTAAGTCTGTAAATAAAATACCATATGAGATATGATCAGAACGTAAGCCAGTGCTCTCACACCTTAGGGTTGGGGATGTTCAGCTTATATAAAGCATTTAAAGATAGGATGAAATCCTAGAGTACCCACCATAATACCGCACGCCCAAAAAGGAATCAGTATCCTCTTTTTCTCGCACAAGAAGGCCCGCCCCCTCTTTGATTTTTCATGCCCCTTCTCAGATGTTTCTCACCAAAAACCTAACTCATTTGTTGCACAAAAAATGTTCCCTTCTTAAGGTGGTGTTCCACAAAGGATAAGGATAAGAAGAGGTAGTTTGATTCAAGTTCAAACAAGGGTTTATCCTTAGCACCATTCAAATCAAATTTGAATCTAACTTGAACCTAACATTATCCTTATCCATGGAGCTCAAAAAGAGGGTGAAAAACATGTGATTGGTGTGGGAAAACTTCATGCAAAAAATGATTCTCGCATGGGGAAGAGTGGTCAGCATTTGGAAAGAGTCCAACTAAGTTTGGACTCTTACTTCTCATTCAAATTCAAACCTTTTGAACTCAAAATTTTTAAATAACCTTCCCTTATCCAAAGTGGTGACAAGAGCTCTCTTTGGCATGTAATTCCTCCATGCAAAAATCTGAATTTGGTAGAGAGCAAGGCATGGAGAAAGTGGTCGGTGCTTTAGGAAGAGTCCAACCTAGTTTGGACTCTTTAGGGTTTATCTAATTAGGTCTCTTTCTAATCAAACTAGGTTAGACCTAATTAGACATCAGGACCTAATCTTATTAGGTACTTAACTAACTCAATTAAATTCTAATTAGATTAAAATTAATTGAGCTCAAATCCTGATCAAATTAGGAATCGAACATCCTTAGCGATTAAATCACCTCATAAACTAATCGGGTCAAACCAAATTGAATCCAATTCAATTAAACTTGAACCAAACACATTGCTCAATCAAATTGAGCTAACAAGCAATCTAATTGCTTATCAATCCTATGGTAATTCACTAACTATCAGTGAATGAATTTATTGCAACTTTTACACAAGGTTAATCATCAATCGAATTGATGTTTATACCCTTAAACGATTCTCAATCGTCAATCATCCATACGATCAGTCAGAAATTTTTTTGAGTGTAACCCTATAGGTTCGAACCTAAGTCAGTAGCACAGAAATAATTTTCTATACCAATCAAAGTGACCATCTAGCAATAGTACCCAACATCTGAATAGGCTGGATGATTGCTAAGCAACATTCAAGAACCTATTGGCATATGGTTATCGTATAATTCATCTCTATGATCCTAAATGCTCAGGATGACCTAGGATTTAACTGTCAACCCTAAATGAGTCATCTATATTATTTTTAACTTTCAAATCTATCATATAGATTATTCGGTTGAGATTTTATTGAATTAAATACACTGATGCATTAACTCCTACTTATTCAGAGGAGTCAATTCCATCTTGACTCACACATCGGCTTCGCAAGTACTTGACTGTCTCCAAAATTCTTTCATCACTAATTAAAAATTCAGATAGTCCGACATCAAAGCACAGTGAGTTGCTTACAAGTCATCATGATGATCTCAGGTCAAAGAGACACTTATACCCATATTCTTCGTGAGCTACTCTTGACAGCAGAGTGCTCCACAGTTGGTCACATTCAATGAGATGTACTCCTATGTCTCACTTGCATTCCATGCCAGTGTCTCCACACTCTTTGTTTAAGAGGATAATTAACATACATGGCATACAATGACCTACACTTGATATAACTATCATCCTAATAATAGCATATCGTTTGGTCGTGAACTAGGTTTAAGGACTAAACGATATATCTTCCTATATCGATTCAAATAGTTCTAAGAACTTCATCACAATATAGAAGTTCAAAGAAAATATACACAAAGTGATGAAAAAACTAAATAATATTTATTATTTAATAATTCATATATAATTTATAAATATGAGCTCAACCGTCAATAGGCTGACGTTAGCTTTGGGACACAATTTCCAATATATATGCCATGTAGCATCATTGTACTTGCAAGGTAGTCTCATGATCATATGCTTTACAATTCTTGCATGGTAGTGGTGCATCATCATGTGAGCTTGATACATGTTTAGATTTTGGTATGATATAGCATCATTTTTTGCATCTAGTATGATTATATGCTTAGAGTAGTTATGCATTATGTGGTAGTTATATCTTCTTCTGATATGATTCACGCTTTTTTTGAATAGCACTTTGAAGGGAAGAAACCTGTTTCTTTGGATGAATGAAGCGGCTAGCCAGGGTGCATCTAAAAATTTTTATAACAACTTAATAAAGATTAGATCTTTATCTGATACGCAGCGGAATAGAGATCAAATCTTCAAAGATTCTGAATCCAAAATCTTGCGTAGGTCTGAATCTAAAAATCTTCTACTTCACACACATGCCAAACTTCACAGGAAAGCGAGATGAGCCTCGGATTGAAGCACCTTTGCAAGGCAACAAGGGAGGGAGAGAGCCTCTGGTGTGACACCTCACACCAGCAAGAGGGATGCCCAAGAGTCCTTCACACCAAGGAGAAGATGGGACACCAAAGGGGGAACATGCCAAGGGGACACCCACTCTTCCTCACACCTCTTCTCTCTCTCTTTCTCATCTTAGCACACAATCTAATTGTTATGCTATGATAGTTAGAGGTCTTCCCTATTTATAGATAATTTTTCATAAGCCATAAGATTAGAATTTCTAATTCAAATAGGCTTTGAATTAATTCTTAACTTATTAAAGAAAGAGTCCTAAGGGAGAAAGGATTGACGCCTAATTAGGCACCCTCATGCACCCACACCTACACCCAAGTGTGGGCCGGCAACAACAAGCACCCCACCACCACTTGGTTAGCCATGAGGAGAGAGAATCTTAGTAAAAGTGGACTCTAAGAATCTAATTCAAATATGGGTCAATTCAAATCCAATTCGAACTTGATTCGACTCAATTTCAAATAGGCTGTCAATCCCAAACTATTTAAGATTAAGGACCATGTCTAACTTAAATTTATGAATCTAATTAAGTATAATTAAATTAGATCTAATCTAAAATTAATTAACACTTAAATTCAAACTCTCATAGACTCCTTGGATCATAGATCAAATCTTATTCATTCCCAAAATTGAACCTAAATCTGATGTCTAGTGCTAGCTAGACATAGTCAACTATTTAATCCCGTATGACCTATAACTTAATTCTCAATCAAGTTAATCTATTTGTTCAATCAAGTCATGTACTTATAAATTGAACATATAGACTTAAGTCAATTCTTTTCTACATTGCTTGACTTTGTGCGTAGCTCTAAAGATTTGAACACTAAGTCAGTAGCACAGAAACTGTTTCTTGTACTAATCGAAATTACTATCTAGCAATAGTTTCCGACATCCAGATAGATCAAATAATTATAAGATAATATTCAAGAACCTATGCATATGGTTATCGCATAATTTATCCCTTTGACCCTGAATGCTCTAGGACGGTCTAGGATTAAACTATCAACCCTAAAGGATCATCTACATTGTATTCTAACTGTTCAAATCCATCACATAGATTACTCTGGCCAAGATTTTACTAATTAAATATAGTGATACATCAGCTCTTGTAATCTGGAGGGATCAATTCCATCTTGATCCACATACAGACTTCGTAAGTACTTGATTGTACCCAATAGCCTTTTGTCACTGTATTAGAAATGCAGATAGTCTGACACCAAAGCACAGTAAGTTGCTTAAAGTCACAATGGTGATCTCAGGTCTGAAAGATACTTATACCCATACACTTCACAAGCTACTCTTGATAGCAGAGTGCTAAGCAGGTGAGTCACTTGTTCAGTGACGATGTACTCCTTCATCTCACTTGTATGCCATACCAATATCTCCACACTCCTTGGTTAAGAGGATAACCAACCTATATGGCACACAACAACCTTCACTCAATAAACATCATCATCCTTTAATGGCATATCATTTGGTCGTGAACATATTTAAGAACTATATGATAAATCCTCCTTTATCGATTACTTTATAGTTCTAAGGACTTCATCACAATACAAGAGTTCTAGCAAGAAAGATGTAACTTTATAATGAAAGATGTCAAAATAATTTTATTCATTAATTAATAATTCATATACATATTATAAAATGAGCATAATCGTCTAAATGATTGACTTTAGGATATATTTTTCAACAATTTTCACTGGAACTAAAGTCAATTAGGGCAATATTTTATACCCATCTTCTATTTATGATCATCGAACTCTTTGATCTTAAGAGCTTTAGTGAAGGGGTCAGCTATGTTCTCTTTTTTATCGATCTTCTGAAGCTCAATGTTATCTCGATCCACGATCTCTCGTACAAAGTGATAGTGATGCAGAATATGCTTGGTACACTAATGTGATTTTGATTCTTTTGCTTGAGCTATGGCTCTAGTGCTGTCACAATATAGCAAAACAGGACCATCAACAGATGGTGTAACTCCAAACTTGGTGATAAACTTCTGCAACCATATCACTTTCTTTGCAGCATCGGATGCAGCAATATATTCTGCTTCGCATATAGAATCGGCCACAGTATGTTGCTTAAAACTCTTCTAGCAAATAGTTTCTCTATTTAAGATAAATATGTAGCCCGACATGTTTTTGCTGTCATCATAATCTGATTGAAAATTGAAATCAGTATATCCCACAAGTTTCAAGTTAGGTCCCCATAGATAAGCCATTGGTCCTTAGTATTTCTCAAATACTTAAGAATTATCTTCACAATCTTTTAATAATTTTTATCTAGATCAGACTGATACCTACTCACTATCCCTAATGAATATACCACATCTGATCTTGTATATGTCATGGTGTATATGATAGACCTCATTGTCGAAGTATATGAGATCCTATTTATACACTCTCTCTCCTGAGGGATTGTCGGACAATCCTTCTTGGAGAGAGTAATTCCATGGTCTATCGAAAGATGATCTTTCTTGAAATTCTCCATGTTGAACTATTTCAACATGATATCGATGTATGTGAATTAAAACAGTTCAAGTAAGCTTCTAGATCTATCTCTATAGATCTTTATCTCTAGGATGTAGGATGCTTCTCCCAGATCCTTCATGAAGAACTGTGATGAGAGCCACATCTTTACATTTTGCAAAGCTGGGATATCATTTCCTATTAACGGTATGTCATCAACATACAGTACAAGGAAGATAACTATAGAATTGTTAGCTCATTTGTAGATACAAGGCTCTTCTCCATTGCTAATAAAACTATATATTTTGATCACCTTATCAAAATGCATGTTCCAAGTCTTAAATGTCTGCTTCAGTCTATAGATGGACCTATTTAGTTGTACACCTTAGATTCGTCTATGGATGTAAACCCTTCAAGTTGTATCATATATACCTCTTCTTCTAACTCTCCATTTAGGAAAGTGGTTTCGACATCCATTTTCAGATCTCATAATCTAGGTGTACTGCTATAGCAAGCATAATCTGGATGGACTTGAGCATTACCACAAGTGAGAACATCTCATTATAGTCAATACCATAATACTGACCGTAATCTTTGGCCACTAGATGGACTTTATAGGTCTCTACTTTTCTGTCTGCTCATCTTTTCTTTAAAATCCACTTGCACCCTATGGATCATATCCCTTCGGATGGATCAACTAGTATCCATACACCATTGATTTTCATGGACTTCATCTCGAATTTCATGACCTCAAGCCACTTTTGAGAGTCGGACCTTTGCATGGCTTCCATATAGGTGATTGGATCCTCATCATTCTCATCTAGTTCGACAGGATCACCATTTTGGATCCAAAAATCGTAGTATCTATCCAATTGATGCGGTACTCCATGGGATCTCCTTAATGGTGCCTCTACAAGTCCAGATTCAATTCTTCAATCAAATTCAATTCTGTATGTGCCACTTCTTCTATCTCATGAACCTCATCAAGTTTAATTTTACTAGCATTAGTTTCTTCTCCAAGGAACTTCATGTCCAAAAAGACTGCCCTGTTGCTGATATTCTTTAGTTCCTTTGGGTACCCGATGAACAAGCATTTATCAGACTTTAGTCCAAGCTTATCTATCTTTAAACGCTTGATATAAGCTGGACATCCTCAAATCCAAAGGTGTGAGAGCACCAACCTACGTCCTGTCCACATCTCATATGGAGTTTTATCGACAGACTTGCTCAAAACCTTGTTAAGAATATAGCAGGCAGTTTCAAGAGTGCATCCCCATAAAGAGATTGACAGATTAGCAAACCCCATCATAGATCGAATCATATCTAACAAGGTTCAATTTTTCTTTTCAGATATCTCATTATATTGTGGTGTTCCAAGAGGGATCCATTGAGAGAGAATCCCATTCTCCTCTAGATATGTCAGAAAATCACTGGTGAAATATTTACCTTCTCAGTCTGACCGAAGAGTTTTAATACTCTTCTCCATCTTTTTTTCTACTTCACTACAAAATTATTGGAACATTTTAAATATTTCGAATTTATGCTTCATAAGATAGACGTACCCGTATCTCGATAGATCGTCTGTAAATATAATGAAGTAATAGTATCCTCCTCTGGCAGCTATGTTCATGGATCATATACATCACTATGTATTAGACCTAAAACATCATCGGCTTATTCACCATTTTTCTTAAAAAGTGACTTGGTCATCTTACCAAGTAGACAGGATTCACAGGTCGGTAATGATTCGCAATCATTAATTCAAAAACACCCTCCTTGATTAATCTGTCTATCCTATTTTTATTCACATGACCTAGCCTACAATGCCAAAAGTAGGAATCACTGATATTATCTATCTTAGGGCATTTGTTTGATGTGTACATTACACCAACAGGCTGTAATAATATATATATGTCATATTTTAATTGTCTACGTATAATTGTAGTATCATTCATAATGATATCACAAAAATCATCCTTTATTAAAAATTGAAACCAAATTTGGCCAAAAAGACTACAGAGATGACATTCATCAAAAGAAAGGATAATAATAACACTCATCTAACATAACACTTTTAGTCTCGAAAACAAGTTGTATAGTTTCTAAAGCTAGAACTGGAACAAAGCTTCCATCTCCAATATTCAGGAACCGCTTGCCTTCTCTAAATTTTTTACTAACCTGCAGTCCCTGCAATGAATTATAAATATTAATCAAACTTTCGATATCCAATACCCATGTTGGTACAAAATTCTGCTGGCACCGGAGAAACTGGAGTCGAGGAAGTCGCGGTCGCCGCCGGGACCTGCAAGGAAGTCTAAATCGGAGTTGGGGGTGCTCTGACAAGATCCTCCGACGCTCAAGTCAGTTCTTGCCTCAACAAAATGGAGTGCTCGAATGGAATTTTAGCAGAGTTTTGAGATAGAGTTTTG
>KE507837.1:75516-92977 GCA_000441515.1 Elaeis oleifera
CAACTATTTAATTCCGTATGATCCATAACTTAATTTTAGTCAAATTAATCTATTTATCAATCAAGTCATGTACTTTTAAATTGAACATATAGCCTTAGATCAATTCTTCCTATGTCGATTGATTTTGTGTGTCTCCATAGGTTCAAACATTAAGTCGGTGGTATAGGAACTATTTTCTGTACTAATCGAAGTTACCATCTAGCAATGGTTCCCGACGTCCCAATAGGTCGAATAATCGTAAGACAATATTCAAGGACCTATGCATATAGTTACCGCATAATTCATCTTTTGACCCTAAATGCTCTAGGACGGTCTAGGGTTAAACTGTCAATCCTGAAGGATCATCCACATTATATTCCAACCATTCAAATCCATCACATGGATTATCCTGATCAAGATTTTACTAAATTGAAATACAGTGATATATCAGCTCCTGTAATCTGGAGGGATCAATTCTATCTTGATCCAAACAGACTTCGCAAGTACTTGACTGTACCCAGTATCTTTCTGTCACTGCATTAGAAATACAGATAATCCAGCATCAAAGCACGATGAGTTACTTACAAGTTACTATGATGATCTCAGATCTGAGAGACACTTATGCTCATATGCTTCGCAAGCTACTCTTGACAGCAGAGCGCTCAACAGGTGAGTCACTTATTTCGTGATGATGTACTCCTACATCTCATCTGTATGCCATATCAGTATCTCCACACTCTTTGGTTAAGAGGACAATCAATCTATATGGCACACAACGACCTTCACTAGATAAATATCATCATCTTTTAGTGACGTATCATTTGATCACGAATATATTTAAAACTATACAATAAATCTTCCTTTATCAATTACTTCATAGTTCTAAGGACTTTATCATAACACAAGAGTTCTAGCAAGGAAGATGTAACTTTATGATGAAAATACCAAATAATTTTATTAATTAATTAATAATTTATATATATATTATAAAATAAGCACAATCATCTAAATAATTAGCTTTAGGACACATTTCCCAACACACTTAGTATAGTTTGTAGATTAATTGCTTATTTTTTTGTTTGTTTGCTTATTTGCTTGATTTTTTGCACCCATGAAATATCAAAGCCATAGGTTAATGCATCATCTCTAGCATTCCAATCTTGTACCCTAAATACTTGATATGAGTAAGTATACTCTTTTGTGTTTATAGCCAAGGAAAGCTATTAAGGGGGTGCTTGTTTCGCAATCAAAATCGAAATCAAAATCAAAATCGGAATGAGAATCAGAATGGATTGAAATCCAAATCGAAATGGCTCAATTTTCTGAAGTGTTTGGTTCGTTATCGAATCGGAATCGAAATCGAAATGATAATTTGAATGCTTAGGGGAGAGTAGGGATTGACTTTTAGGTAGATTATACTATTCCCATTCCACTCTGAAATCAAAATTGGAATAAGACTCTTTTCAATCAAATGGTTGGAATAGGAATCATCCATTTCTATTCTGATTCTAGACCCCACTGTCCCCCACTAAACACCTCCTAAAAAAATCTCAAACCTTTATCTTTCTGCAAGGCAAAACCCCCCTCATATAGTCTACCATGCCCCTGCAGCTGCCCTAGGCTTTAAGGCTGACCCAACCAGTAGTTTTTTTTGCACAAAGGTCCATTTTTGTTGGCTAATGTGGCTAACATGTAAGCTAGACTCTCAAGTAGGTCTAACGTCAATCTTGGTGGCCCGAGCTAGACCAAAAATCATTTGGCCTTCTCCTGTCATGATTCTATGTGATAAACAACCATAGCAACATATAAAAAGCCATAAGAAAGTTGCTTTCAAATGTCAAATTCTGTTATTTATGGCAAATAAGTTTGAAGTAAATTGTGCTTAAAAGTTTGTTGGTTTGTACATGAAGATTTGGAATTTATACCAACTGCAGGACAAATGGAATTAACCATAATTCATGTTATATTTTTAGGTAAGATATCAAGGATTGATATATTTTATATAATTATGCCCTAATAGAAATTGGGTATACCCATGATGCAAATCAAATACGGTCATAATGCTAATATAAAATCAAATATGGAAATTATCTATTTTTTAGTTAGTAGAAAAGAATCATGTACTCATCAACAATTACCAAATTT
This sequence comes from Elaeis oleifera, assembly GCA_000441515.1. Lineage (NCBI taxonomy): Eukaryota > Viridiplantae > Streptophyta > Magnoliopsida > Arecales > Arecaceae > Elaeis > Elaeis oleifera. The sequence goes on from KE507837.1 coordinate 77,641, forward strand.
CATATTTTTATTTAGATATTTAATTATACTTTGTTAAGTTTGTTATATTGAGCACAATCTTCCATTATTTAAAGGTTCTCAATCAACCTATCCCTTCCCTCACCACTTCCTATCCAAGCTTTCTCCTTCTTTGAGCTCTTTCGCTCTTGTTTCTCTCACTCTCTCATGCTCACAAGGTAGTGGTGGCTGTCATATTGGAAATCGAGGACTTCTTGGATGAGGGACAGAGTCTGTCTGATAAGAACAAAGAACAACACACTTTTGCAGTAGTTGGTAGAACACAACACCACCCTCTTACAGCAGATGGTATTTTCATGTTTTTTTTTGTTTTGAAACTAAGAACATTTGGCTGTGAGAGATTTATTGAGATCCTTTTGCTGCAGATCGATGAATCTGGTGCATGAGGTCTTCATCTTATGAAGAGGGAATCATTTTTGAATATGCTTGAGATGGAGCTTTCTTAAAAATAAAGGATAAACTTCATAAAAGTCTTAAAGTTTATCCCTCAATTCAACTTAAATCTTGAATTTCAATTTCTTACAATTCGACTCCTGAACTTTCTATCCATTTATACTGTCGGCCCGTGGTCCCTTAGTCGTTAAAAAGGCAATAAAAAATGGCACATACAATTGTCCTATATGGCACTCTCTCTACATGGAGAGCTCATTAGATCCCAAGCCGGTGCAGGGCAAGATCATGATCTGTGACCGTGGCAACAACCTCGGCATTGCCAAAGGGGTGGTCATCAAGGAGGCTGGTGGCATTAGGATGATCATCACCAATTGCATCTCCAACGATGAGTGCCTCATCGGCGATGCCCATGTGCTGCCTACTTGCACCGTCAGGTCCAACAAGGGCGATGCCCTCAAGGCCTACATCTCCTCCACTGCTAACCCCATGACCACCATCGCATTCAAGAGGATAGTGGTCAGGGTGAAGCCTACTCTGGTAGTGGCCTCCTTCTTCGATCGCAGACTGAACAGTTCAGCCCGAAGATCCTCAAGCCGGACCTCATTGCCCCATGGGTCAATATCCTCACCATGTGGACCAATGCCATGGGGCTAACAGGTCTGGGCTTCGACATTCGGAAGATGGAATTCAACATCCTTTCTGGGACCTCCATGGTGTGCCCCTATGCGAGTAGTGCGACGGCGCTCCTCAAGTCAACGCACCTGAGGTGGAGTTCAACGGTGATTTGATCGATGATGATGACCACGATGAGCCTCGTGGACAACCGACAACTAGGGGTGGCAATGGATTGGGTATGGATTGGAATGACCGATATCTGTACCTATCCCGTCAGCAAAAACTCATATCCATATCCGCCCCGTACCCATCTCGGATCGAGTGAAGTTGGTCGAGCTCCAAGAATGAATTGGATAGGGTCGGATCGGATATATCAAAAATCTCTATATAATTTAAAAAAAAATTGTGCAATAGAATGGAGCCCTACAATTAAAAATTTTGTAATCAAAGAAGAATCTTTTCTTATCAAAAATCTCCAACCCTACAAAATATCATGCTTCTACCAAGATTAAGCTCTCAAAACCTCAAGGAATGAACTCACACTGCCATAACTCGGATAGAATCCCATATACTTAGGAAAAAAAATCAATCGAAACCTCGAAAACCCCTTTAATCTATCTCAAGTGCTCTCCTTTCCCATAGATCTTTGAAAAAGATAATGAAAAGAAAAGAAAAAGAAGTAAAAGAAAAAAAGACAATCTATATAGGAAAAGGACTTACCTCTCAATTTTTTCTGCTTTTTCTTTATTTTTTATTTTCCTTTTATTTTCTCTCAATTTTTTCTTCATTTTTTCCATCCTCAAGAGTCTCAATCGGGTGGGAGGCTTGGAGTGGCCGAATGTGGAACAGAGCGGCCGAATATGGGAAGCTTAGATGGGTAGAGTTTGTGTTGGGTATTGGTGTGTGTGTGTGTGTGTGTGTGTATTTCGATCCATATCTGCTTTGAATTTTTTTCTAAAGCCCATACCCACTCCTAATTTTAATCGGATCGGTCAAATCGGATATCCGATGGTCGGATCAAATTGCAACTCATATCGGCAACAACCAGTGATCGATGAATCGATTGACAGGGTGGTGATGTTGTTGGACTTCAGGACAGGGCACCTGAACCTAGATTGGGCCATGGACCCCAACTTGGTGTACAACCTCGGGGCTAGGCCCAGGATTACATGGCCTTCCTCTGCACTCTAGGTTATGGGCCGAATGCGATCCATGTGATCACCCACGCATCAGTGAGCTACCCAGCAAAGCAGCTGGTAGCAGTGAACCTGAACTATCCATTGATCTCGGTGGTGTTCAATGGGATAATGGGTGGGCCCGAAGTAAGATGGTGGTGCAGAAGGTGATGAACGAGGGGTGAAGATGGAGGTGGTGGGGAGGGGGTTAATGGTGAGAGTGAGGCACGAAAAGCTGGATTTTATGGTGCGGGTGAAGAAACGGAGCTTCGTGGTGATGGTAACAAGGACTAAGGAGGGGAATGGAGTGGACAGAGGGGTGAATTATGGGTTCCTGTCGGTTTTGACATCAAATTAGGGTGACATGTCATCCAAAAAAATTCAAAAATTATTTGAAGTACCATGTAGGACAGCTAATAGGGCACATGTAATGCATGTGCCATTTTTTGATTTTTTTTTAATGGCTGAGCAATCATGAGGCCACATGGTAAATGGACAGAAGGTTTAGGAGCTGAATTGTAAGAATTAAAATTCAGAATTTAATTAAATTGAGGGGGGTAAACTTCAGGACTTTTATGAAGTTTACCCAAATTAAATTAGGCACCATGGGCATCTCAACAAGAGAAGCTTCTGACAGTGGGATAAAAAGAGATGCAACATTCTACCGATGTTCTAACACCACTAAAAGTCAAAAACTTCTAACTTGCCGTCTAATAGAATCGAGACTTGGGAAGCAAAAGAAATTGACTCTAAAGCTTATTATTATGAATATTTAGTGGAATTGATGCAATAAAACTACTACTGAATATTAGTTTTCTAACTATAGTATTGACCCTCTAAGTGATTTTGATGATGATCAAACATTGGAGAACATAATTATTAATATTTTATTTTTAAGTGCTACAAAGATTGGATAAAAGAGAGCTCTTCGATCAAAATGAGATAGAAAATCAAGTGAATTCACTATAGAACCCAAGTGACATCAAATTGGAGCTAAAGTCAAATCAAAAAGGCCTTGAGAAGGGTTCGAGTGGACTCGGGAGAGTTTGGAGTCGACTCTAGCACAGTTTGGGACTGGCACATAGGCTTTGCACGGGATCAAGTAGACTCAAAATCATCTGAGTGGACTCCATCTCAGATGATAGAAAGCATATTTATGTCCACTGAGATCGAGTTGACTCATAGGTTGTCAAGTTGACTCGAAGGTGGTAGTCGAGTCAACTTCGATGGATCGAGTCAACTTCATCTCAAAGATCCAAAATTTCAGAAAGCTAATTTTGATCATCTGAGAGCAAGCAGACTCGAGGTACAGTTGAGGTAACTCGAGAAGACAACGAGTCAACTCGAAGACAGTCGAACCAACTCGAGATGCGACTGACAGCCTTCAACGGCTAGTTCTGCAACTGTGCTGATTTGTTCCAATGGCCATATCTCACCTCCAATGATCGAAAATGGCTAGTTTTAAACTCTAACAACTTCAAACTTGGTGGAAAAGCTCCAAACTTAAAAGAGGAGGAAAAGGTTATTGTTCTATTTGAAAAAAGAGAGAAGAAAAAAAAATTTGAACTTCCAGCATTCAAGAGACTTCATCTACTTCCAACCAAAAATCTCTTGATTCTCTGAGAGCATTGAAGAGCTTTTGAAGAGCATTAACTCTAAGCATTCAAGAAGACAACTACTGAGCTACATCGACAATAAATTTGCTCAACCAAGAAGCTTCTTTTGTTGTAACTTTTCTCTTCTTATTTATTTGCTGTAATTAGCTTCAATGGGGGCTAAAACTAAGAGAAAGATTTAATCCATCCCTGTAATTGGATTGTGGAGCCTTAGTCAAGGCATGTAAAAATTGTGATTGGTAAACCTAAGAAAAATCAATTGAATTTGTGGATAGTGAGCTTGATTAAAACTATCCAGCTGTAATCTTAAGAGAATAAAGTGGAATTCCCAAGAGTCTTGCTTGGGGAGTGGATGTAGGTGCTGGATGTGTACCGAACTATGATAAAATTTCTCTTGTCTTTGTGTGTGTGCTTGTCGTCTTCATATTTGCACTCATACATAGCATACACTACACCATCAATAGTAAACTAGGTAATTCAGCACATAGTTGTTTAAGTTTTAAAACCCAATTCACCCCCCCCCCCCCTCCCTTGGGTTGTTTGGCTAGATAATAATTGGTATCAGAGCAGATACTCTAATATTACTTGTTGACCTAACCGTCAAGAGCTAAAGACCATGACAATCCAACTTGGAGGCTCACTTGCCGAGGGGCAATCCACAAATTGGCCATCACTTTTCAATGGATCGAATTATACTTATTGAAAAGCTCACATGCGTATTTTTACACAAGCCTTAGATTATGATATGTGGAGTGTCATTATAAATAGACCACATACTCCGACAATCATTGTAGATGGCATCCCTTCACCCAAACCCAAGAAAGATTGGGATGAAATGGACAAAAAACTTGCCCAACTTAATGCCAAGGTAATGAATGTCCTTTATTGTGCCCTTGATGTGAATGAGTTTAATCAAATTTTTACTTATAATTCTGCAAAAAAATTTGGGATAGACTTGAGGTCACGCATGAAGAAACCAATCAAGTGAAAGAATCAAAGATCAATATGTTTGTCCATCAATATGAGCTGTTTAAAATAGATTCAGCTGAATCTATTACTAGCATATTTACTAGATTTACTAACATTATCAATGGGCTTAAAAGCCTAGAAAAAGTCTATACAAATAGTGAATTAGTGAGAAAGATTCTTAGGTCACTACTAAGGATGTGGGAAGCAAAGGTAACAGCTATCCAAGAGGCAAAGAACTTGAACAAGCTATCATTTAAGGAGCTTATTGGATCGCTGATGACACACGAGCTAGTGATGGGGCAGCACTTGAAAGATGAGAGCCGAAAGAAGAATTTATTACTTTGAAATCCACTACCACTGAAGAAGATGAAGGGCAATCCATCGAAGTTGAAGATGATGAGGATATGGCCCTGGTGATCCAAAAATCAAGAAGTTCATGGGAAGGAGAAGACAAGATTTAGGAAAAAAATCTATCCAAGGGTGAGCCAAGTAGGAAAAAAAAAGAAAAGGAGCCATCCTTGTGCTACAAGTGCAAGAGACCAGGTCACTTCAAAGCTGACCATCTAACCTTAAAGAAAATCTTCAGAAAAAATAAGAAGAAGGCAATGGTCGTAACATGGAGTGACAACGATGAGTCAAGCTTGGATGAGGAGACCCAAAATGAAGCCAACTTATGTTTCATGGCATAAGAGGATGAGATAAATTCAGAACCTTCTCTAGAATTTATATTTGATGAACTTTAAGATGCATTCTATGATTTAATGAAAGATTTTAAGAAGATAAGTATGAAAATAAAATTTAAAAATAAAGAATGAAGCACTAATTAAAGAAAAGGAAGAAATCTTCTTTAACTATAATAAATTGAAGGAAGAAAATGAGACTCTAAAAAGAGAAGTAGACAAAATAAAACCATTAGTTGATAAATTTACTTGTAGCTCAGATAAATTGTAAATGATATCAAACAATCAAAGAGGAGTTTATGACAGGGCTGGTCTAAGATATAAACCAAGTAATAAGTAAAAATTCTTGAAGAATTTCTTCACTGCATCATCATCTACTAGCAGCACCTCACATATCACTTACTTTAGTTGTGATAGAGTAGGACATAAGGCTTTTATATGTAATACAAGAAAACTAAATGAAAAAATAATTAAAAAATTAGATTTCAAAGGAACCATGACTGCTAACCCTAAAGGACCCAAGAAACTTAGATACCGAAGAAAGTTATTTGATTTTCTTGCAGAAATATCTTACAGTCAATGGATCAAAAAGAAATAATATTAGGATAGTAGCTGTTCAAGGCATATGATGGGTGATAAGGAGCAGTTCTTCATCCTTGAAAAGAAAGAAGGGAGAGTAGTCACCTTTGGCGACAACGGCAAAGGCAAGATTATTGATATTGGTAAAATTCAGATTACCCCCACTGTCTTCATTGATAATGTTCTTTAGTTGATGACTTAAGGCATAACTTACTTAATATAAGTCAATTGTGTGATAAAATTTTGAAGTAATATTTAAGTTATCTTCATGCATAGTCACTAGTCCCTTTGATGATAGTATCAAATTCATTGGATATAGGCATGGCAACATTTACTTGGTTGATCTGGATGAGATAGCCATGAAATATGGCCAATATCTTGTTGCTAATGATGCTAAAATCAAAGAAACTAGTTGACTATGGCATCAGAGATTAAGACATGCAAGCATGCATACTTTATCTAAATTAGCTGCAAATGACTTAGTTAAAGGATTACCTAAGTTAAATTTTGAATATGATCATATTTGTGATACTTGTAAACTAAGAAAATAAGTTAGGAGGAGTTTCAAATCTAAAAATATAGTTTTAACTTCTAGACCACTTGAATTAATTCATATAGGCTTATTGGACCAATTAGGACCACAAGCCTAGGTGGTAAGAAATATGAACTTGTGATTGTAGATGACTTTTCAAGATTTGCATGGATTTTATTTTAGTATATAAAGATAAAATCTTTTCTACTTTTTCAAGATTTTATAAAAAAATTTTAAATAGAAAATACTACAATAGTTTGTATTCGTAGTGATCATAGAACAGAATTTAAAAATTAAAATTTTGAAAACTTTTACAATGAAAATGGCATTGAACATAATTTTTCTATACCAAAGATCCTACAATAAAATGGTGTAGTTGAAAGAAAAATAGAACTCTAATAGATATAGCCCATACCATATTGTGTGAAGAAATTTACTCAAATACTTTTGTGTAGAAGCCATCAACACAATATATTACATTTTAAATAGAGTTTCAATCGACCTATTTTAAAGAAATCTCCTATGAGCTTTGGAAAGGCAAAAACCCAATATTAATTACTTTCATGGTTTTAGTTGCAAATGCTTTATTCATAATAATGAAAAAGACAATCTAGGTAAATTTGATGCTAAGTCGGATGAGAGTATCTTTCTTAAATACTCCACATCCAGTAAAGCATATATGATCTTCAACAAACGCATCTTGATTGTTAAAGAATCCGTTTATGTCATTTTTAATAAAGCTAACAATCCTTCTTCGAGAAAGAAAGGCATCTTGATTATTGAAGAATTCATTCATGTCATTTTTAATGAAGCTAACAATCCTTCTTCGAGAAAAGAAGATTTGCTTAATGATGATACAGGTATCCTGGAGAATGGACTGAAGGAGCTCAATTTGGAAGAAAAATCAATCCAAAGAGAAGATGAAGCAACAAAGGATGTTGAACAAGAGAAGAGTGCTGAATAAGAGGTAACTAGGGAGCATAATGATCTACCCAAAGAGTGGAGGTATGTATATAAACCATCCAAAAGATCTTATTATTGGTGATCCTTCACAAAGGATAAGAATTAGAGCTTCATTCAAAGATATTTTTGATTACCTTGCTTTTGTCTCTCAAGTTGAACCTAAAAGTATAGAAGAGGCTGAAAATAACTCTAAGTGGATGATTGCTATGCAAGAGAAACTTAATCAATTTTAAAAAAATAATGTTTGGATCCTAGTTAGTAGACCTATTGACCACCCATAATTGAATAAAATGGGCTTTCAGAAATAATTAGATGAATATGATAATGTAATTAGAACAAAGTTAGATTAATAGCTAAAGGATATATCAAGAAGAAGAGATTGATTTTGACGAAACATACGCTCCCGTAGTAAGACTAGAAGCCATTAGACTTTTACTTACTTTTACTTGCTATATGAACTTTAAATTATTTCAAATGGATGTAAAAAATGTCTTTTTGAATGGTTATATCTTTGAAGAAATATTTGTAGAACAATCCTCAGGATTTGAAAATTACTCATTCCAAATCATGTGTTTAAATTGAATAAGACATTGTATGGATTAAAACAAGGACCTAGAGCTTGATATGAAAGATGAAGCAGATTTTTATTAGATAACAAATTTAGCAGAGATAGTGCAGACACAACACTGTTTTTGAAAAGAAAATAACAACCTTCTTGTAGTTCAAGTATACATAGATGACATCAATTTTGGAGCTACTAATGAGGATCTTTATCAAGAACTTCCTGAGTTAATGCGGGGAGAATTTGAGATGAGCATGATCGAAGAGTTGACCTTCTTCTTTGGACAACAAATCAAACAAACAAAGAAAGGCATCTTCATCAACCAAATCAAGTACATGAGAGAAATGCTTAAAAAATTGGTATGGAGAATATAAAGAAGATCGGCACACCAATGAGCCCCATATGTAGACTTGACAAAGATGAAAATGATAAAAATATAAATAAAAAACTCTACAGAGGTATGATTGGTTCTCTACTCTATTTAACTACAAGCAGATCTGATATTTTATTTAGTATTTGCATGTGTGCAAAATTTCAATCTAATTCTAAAGAATCACACATGTTAGCTATTAAGAGAATATTTAGATATCTTGTTAACACTCAAATCTTAGTCTTATGGTACTCTAAACAATCTATACTTAATCTAAAAGGATACTCAGATACTGATTATGGAGGATGTAGAATAGATAGAAAGAGCACTAGTAGCATATGCCAATTTCTTGGGTTAAACTTGATCTCTTGGTATAGCAAGAAGCAAAACTCCATAGCTTTATCAATAGCTAAGACCGAGTATTGCTGTGCTCAAATACTATGAATTAAGCGACAACTCGAAGATTTTGGAATGAAGCAAAACAAATACCTATAGATGTGACAATACCAATGCCAAAAACTTAACTAAAAATCTAATTCAGTATTATAGAACTAAGCATATTGAAATTAGACATCATTTCATTAGAGATCATATGCAGAACAATAATGTTGTACTTGAATTTATTTCAACTGAAAATCAATTAGCTGATATTTCACTAAACCATTAAATAAAGATAGATTTTCAAAATTAGGGGTGAACTTGGGATCTGTGATCTTTTTGGAAATTGAATGGATTATTCTGTGTGTTTGATGTGATTTATACTTTCTCATGCTATTTATATTAATTCCTTTGAGTTGAGATAGTTCAAAGAAAATCAGTTTCAAATTTGAACTGAATTCGTTTCCTGATACTATACTCGAGTCAACTCATAGAAGTCTCGAGTCAACTCGGTGCTCGAGTCCACTCCAAAAGGAGTCGAGTCGAATCGAATGTTGTGGACTCAATTTTAATGGGGGACTGTAAAATCTTTTTACTTTACCTTGTCTCCTATTCTCTGAGCCCTCGAGTCCTTTCTTGTCGAAACCCCTCCCGACTCCCTTCAATCCTTCCAATCACTATTCCATTCCCCTTTCTCTAGAAATTTGAGATTCTAACAGCATCGAAGAGGAAGACGGCTACTGACAAGCATCCCAGCAGCTCTCAATCAGCTCAAAAAAGATCCAAGCCATAGAGGGAAGCTCCACAAGGGTCGTCGTCCATTTCTCCCCCGCATCCTCATTGATTCATGGCTACTAAAGCTGTCCCAATCGGAAGAAGGGTGGATATCGACTTCCTAAATGGAGAGTACTTTTAGATTGGTACTTGGATCAGGCAACAAGGGTGGGACAAGCCATGCATGCTCGAGGTATCTATTTTTTCGACCTTGTTAGAGCCTTCTTTGAGAATATAAGATTCCAAGGGGAGACTGGCTTGGAGTCGGTGGTGAAAGAAGTGAATATTATCCTAGATGAGAGGATTTTAGGGTGGTTATTGGAAGTACCTAGGCAGGAGATCTGCAATTTAGACTTAGAAGACAAAATAGAGGCCTTGAAATGCATTTTGGAAAGGGAAAATGTGGCAAACATTAATGAAATCAAGGCCAAACAGCTATCGTTGAGATGAGGTTGCTGCACAATATAGTAGCTCACTACATTTACCCTAAAACTGAGTGGCATGATTGGGTAGGAAAAAGAGAACTTGCTATGATGTACTATATGATTCAAAAGACAAAAATGAAGATGTCAGTCATGATGCTTCAAAACATCAAAGATGTGGCAAATCGATACAGGACATGTTTGCCTTATGCGATGGTGTTTACATTGATCTTCAAGGAGTTTGGAGTCAGTTTAGATGGAGAAGACTTCAAGGATCTTAAGCACTCAAACTATTTGAATGAGGACATTCTTCACCGAATGAAGCTTGAGAAGAGGGGAGACAGATGTGTAAGAAGAGAATCTGGATAGGAAGATATAGAGTGAGAGTGAGAGATGGCTGAGCCTGAGCCACAGGTTGAAGCCAGGTCTGGGCTATCTTCTCCAGCAGTAGCACTAGATTCAGCAACACCAGCAGAGGCTCAGTTCTTCACCCCAGGATCCCCCACACTCCTCGAGTGTAGCAGAGTCACAATTTTCTGAGGGATTACTGATCAGTTCTTCGATAGGATGGGAAGGATGCTTGATGATTTCAAGTCTTAAATCTTTCAGAGCCATGAAGCACTTCATGAGGACACACAAATTCAGTTTTAGCAGCTTCATGGAGAGTTACTGAGGATCACCTTGCAACTTGAGAGCTTAGAGAGAGTCGCAGATTCCAGGACTGACTCTTCATCCTCCAAAACTGATGTTCTACTCTTCGACAGTACATCTTTCAGAGTTTGGAAGAGATGAAGATTTCTTCGAGGGGTAGTATGACTCTATCATACATTAAATAAGTGTCTAATCCCAAAATATAGATATATTCAAGAAACGATAGCATGGGACAGCTGAAGAAGTTGGTGAGATAAAAGCTGAGGTTGCCAAAATTCTGAGAAGGGCTGAGGAGATCATGGTGTCACAGCATGGCAGCGCAAAGCTACTTATCGCTGCACTTCGATGGATTGAGGAGCATTTGGGTTAGCTTTGGTCTTGGATATCCCCATTTAACACTCAGACCATACCTTCCCTTATCCAACCCCCACTTCTTCTACTAGACCTCCTTTCAGTACCACTGTCAGACCTGGTAGTAGCTTTCCTCCACTTCACCCTGAACCTTTTGCTTGCACCCAGAGCAAATCAACCACTCTATCTTCCTCTTCATCATCTTATCCCCCTAACCTTATTATTGAAGAAGTTCCAAATGAAGACTAGAGTCTTTACCTTAGATTATCCTAAATCTAGTTTTATGTAAACAATACAATCTATTAATGAATATCTATCTCTCTTTATCTCATTGTGTACTATTCCATCTTCTTATATTGTATTGTGTTTTCATGTAAATGACTTTTATGAATGTCTACTTTCAAGTTACACACTCTAGACTGGACAACATATCTTGTAAGAAATTTTAATTAGAATTACGTCACATTAAACAAGCAAGTCTAGCCTGAAAATTAAATTGAAAGGTAAACCTATCAAAGACCGCTTACATCCTAATTCTCCTCATGTGATTTTGATGATGACAAAAAGAGGGAGAATTAGTAAAAAAAATGGACAATGCATCATAAGGATAATACAAATTTAAAATTTGATTTAAGCATAATCTAAGGGGGAGCACAATTGGAACATAAAAATTTGAAATTAAAAAAATTTCATGCAGCACAATGTAAGGGGAGCATTATTGAAAATCTAAAAACTTAAAGCATTTGATTGCCTTATAATTACTTGTATATCTTGTTCATATTAATTATTCTTTAACGAGTGCTCAATATTTTATCATCATCAAAAAGGAGGAGATTGTTGACCCCTAATAATTTGATGATGATCAAATATTAGAGCACATAATTACTAATATTTCTTTCTAAGTGCAGTAAAGATTAGATGAAAGAGAGCTTTTTCATCAAAATGAGATAGAAATCAAGTGAATTCATTATAGAGCCTAAGTGACATCAAATTGGAGCTAAAGTCAAGTGAAAAAAGCTTTGGGAAAGGTTCGAGTCGACTCGAGAGAGTTTGGAGTCCACTTTGGCACGGTTTGGACACTGGCACGTAGGCTTTGCATGGGTCGAGCAAACTCAGAATCATCCGAGTGGACTCCATCTCAGATGACAGAAAGTATGTTTCTATCCACTGAGACTATGCCGACTCGTAGGTTTCGAGTTGACTCGAAGGTGGCAGTCGAGTCAACTCCGATGGATCCGAGCCAACTCCATCTCAAAGATTCAAAATTTCAGAAAGCTGATTTCGAACATCTAAGAATGAGCGGACTCGACGTGTAGCCGAGGCAACTCGAGAAGATAGCCGAGTTGACTCGAAGACAGTTGAGCCAACTCGAGATGCGACTAACAGCTTTTAACGGCTAGTTCTACAACTGTGTTAATTATTTTTAATGACTATATCTCACCTCCAATGATCTGAAATGGCTAGTTTTAGACTCCAACAACTTCAAACTTGATGGAAAAGCTCCAGACTTAAAAAGGGATGAAAAGTTACTATTCTATTTGAAAAAGAGAGAAGAAGAACAAATTTCTGAACTTCCAACATTCAAGAGACTTCATTTACTTCTAACCAAAATCTCTTGATTCTTTGAGAGCATTGAAGAGCTTTTGAGGAGCATTAACTCTAAGCATTCAAGAGAACAACTACTGAACTACATTGACAACAAATTTGCTCAATCAAGGAGCTTCTTTTGTTGTAACTTTTCTCTTCTTGTTTATTTGCTGTAATTAGTTTCAATAGAGACTGGAACTAAGAGAAAGGTTTAATCCATCCCTATAATTGGATTGTAGAACCTTAGTCAAAGCGTGTAAAGATTGTTGTTGGTAAACCTAAGGAAAACTAACTGAGTTTATGGATAGTGAGCCCGATTAAACTATCCAGCTGTAATCTTGAGGGATTATAGTGAAATTCTTAAGAATTTTGCTTGGAGAGTGGACATAGGTGCTGGGTGTGCACCGAACCACTATAAATTCTTTTTATCTTTTGTATGTGCTTGCCGTCTTCATATTTGCACTCATACATAGCATACGCCGCACCATCAATAGTAAACTGGTTAATTCAGTATATAGTTATTTAAGTTTAAAATCCAATTCACTCCCCCCTCTTGGGTTGTTTGGCTAGGCAATAAATAGTTTGTTGTTTTTGCATATTGTGAGAGGTCTGTAATTAATTAGGTAGAGTAAAATACTAATCTTTTTAATTACCATAGAAAGAATACAAACTCAAGATCTCCACGTACCAGTGTTTCGGAGATCTTGGTAGACACTTGATACCGACAAAGACCATGACATTGAATTGTCTCAGTCAAGATCCAAGAATTAAAAGTATTTAAAACAAGATTGCCACACATCTGGTTCTATAAACAACTAAAATGATGTGATAATATTGGTCAGTTAAGTAAATGAGATTAGTAGTCATATTTAGCATGTAAATAAGCAGATTTTCTTACTGTCACACTTATCTTTGCTCTCATCCATTGAAGGTGTCACCTTGCTCATTACCATGACTAGTACCATGCTACATTGACCATCTCTAGTGTCATCACTGCATATGTATGATAGATCTCTTAACAATCCGTATATAGTAGCAGCCTCCAAAATCCTGCTTGGCTGAGATATTGGCCAAGATAAAAGCATTGTATAAACTAATGCTATCGAATTCTACAATAACTAATTTTTCTAATTGTCGTTGTAGAAAATCTCATGTACTTTATTTATAAGTAGTTCTTCATCAACATGGGTAAAAATTTCTCCTGTGGCATATTGAACTATGGTTGTCAACAACATATATCAAGACATGAAGGTGATTAGAGGCAAAGTGCCACTTTAAGAAATAATACTTATTTGGGAGTTTCTTGAAGGAGACCTGAAGACTGAAATCCCATAGTCATATATTAAGGGTCTAAAGGTAACATACCCTGAAAATGGGATGGAAAGTTGGATATTGAGGTAATGTTATATGAGCATCAAGAGATGGTTTCTAATGGCATAATATTTCTATTCCCTTAACAAAGGTTTCTTCCTGTTCTGTTCAGTTGGCTAAGTGACCTCTTTTCTACAAAGTAACTGATTCTCAGCCTAGAAAGCATACGTTATGGTGACCAACTATAGATTTTACTTGCTTGTAGCCAAGCATACTGTCATACCCCAGCCTAGTTTGACCCAGCCCGATTTCAAAGAGTAGCCCAACAAAGTCCATGCATGAATCTTAAAGCATTGAAAAAAAAAGGAAGAAGAAAGGAAAGGGAGGAAGAATACTCTCGATGGAAGTCTTCTTCTCCGATGAAATTGGTGTTAGCACCGAACACTAAGGCTCCTCTATAAGAGGAGACCATCTTCTCCTCTATGAGCACCCACCACCGACAATCCCTCCCTCCCTCACCATCTTTCTCCCTTGCTTTTCTTTTTTTTAATTTTCGATCTTCTTTGTGCCGGTGGAATCACGGCCAAAGCTTGTCGGAATTAGTCTTGGGATCTTGCTAGGAAGCATGGTAAGAACCTAGCATCCTTCTCTCTCTGGTCCTTGGAGCTTGAATTTCGAGCGATTATCACCGGATATTTGTTAAGAAGGGGGATGCTGTAGCAAAAATTCAGTGCAGGGTAAAATGGTAATTTAAAATTTTCAAAATCATAATTTTACAGCGAAAAATATTAATTAATCTAATTAATTAACATAAATTTATCCTACACTAGGATCTAAATATGATATATAGCATGCATGTATTTAAATTTGAAATTTGAATTTGAACAGTAAACTCTTTACTCTAACATGTTCAGAACATAATACCTTTGTGCGGGCAGTAGATCACCGCAATCTGATCACCATCGGGAGAGTCTGATCGTTGTGATTCAGCAACACAGTATGTCTGACCTCTGCGGATCATCCACACGAAGCTCCCGGTCTGATTGACTCCTCACGAGTGCTAGCTCGTTGTAGAGCCCTTTCGACGGTCGATGCTGATCGAACTCCTTCGATCGATGTCTATCGATTCTTCGGACGCTCCGGATCGTCAGCAGATGTGCTTGAGAGGATGTTGAAGATCTCACTGAGATTTGGTGGGCTCACGACACTCGTAGCTCACCTTTCCCACTTTCCGAATCCCAGGCTAAAACTCTAGGAAACTCAACGGAAACCTTGCACCCACTTTTCTTTTCTCTTGGAAGGATATGGACTTCCTTCTCACGCACAAGACTTTCTCACATCCAAAACTTCTCTCCAAGAAAAGATTTCTTCATCTTGCATGCCCACTCTAC